>NJET01000187.1:10806-39468 GCA_002591415.1 Ophiocordyceps australis | reverse complement strand
CTTATTATAGCTCTAAAGCTACGCCTATCCCTTAGGTATTGCAAGACACCTAGTTATATTAATACTATTTTTTACACTAATATAATAACATAACCCCTATTAAATTGCAATAAGTAGGCGGCTAGGTAGTACTAGTAGTACTATAGTAGACCTAAGTGGGAGGCAGCTGGTTTCTGCCTCCTGGGCGGCAAGCAGGTGAAATTCTAATCACCGGGCTAGCGTGGCATTACAGCCCTCTGTCTCTCTTTACTGCTTCTCTCCATGGAACATGGAGTCGAGGACGGGACCAGTTGACCATCGAGACCCCCCGGACACGGCACGCACGGACGTTGTCTGATCAGATTTCCCCACTTCCCGACTCATACCGCGAAGCACCAAGTTTGGTTCTCAGCTCAACAAACGGTCGGACGGAGCACGCCGCAGGCTGTAGCTGCGGCAGCCCACTGAATGCCCTCAGCTGGTCTCGGCATGCACTCAGCAAATTACATGCGCCCGCTCGCAGTGCCAGCTTGCGTTGTCGCACTACACACGTCCGTGGCCATCATGGCTGGCAAGCAAACCAAAAATCAGCACTGTAAAGCATCAAGCACCATGTTGCATCATGGCTAGTGTCCTGGACAGGACGAGGACCAAGCACTACCGAAACCGCGTTGCCCGGCTCAATGCGTGTCAAGCCTCCCAGCGGTCTGGGCTGATTGCCTCGGTTGCCTAGAGGAAACATGTTTGTTGGGCTAGACTGCCGGGCTCTTGAAACCATCTGATGGATCTCCGCCATCTCTTCAAGGCCCTATACCGACTTGTCCTTGTCTATTAGCGCAAAAACTATGCCCGCCACAATCCAGGGCCCTGTCTTCAAGGAGACAGTCATGGCAACAAACTGCTTTTGAATGGATACTACCGACAGATCAAAGGTGCCGCGCCATACCGGCGTTCCTGGAAATACTACATGGACGTACACCCCTAGAGTCATGTTACATCAGGTATCCGAAGCTCAATAGCATCTACCATGGCTGGCAATGGTGAGCCTGTGATCAACTCCAACATCACAAGGGCTCCTCTTGTGGGCCCCCGAGACCCGGCCCTCAAACTCTGTTGGTCAAATTGCCCAAGCTGCATGTACAGCGGACAAAGGCGTTTTGATGCGAGCAAAGTGAACGGACATGAGAGGCGCTGGGGCGCTTGCCCGACATGGCAAGCGGCCAGGACCAGGGATTTGCACTTGAGGTGCTTTTACACTGACAGGTGACAGAGCAGCTTTGATCAAGACTGAGACGCGAAGACGCCGTGCGATAGATTACAGCTCCAGCAGTATGTATGTATGTAGGTACCTTGTACGATGCGAGCCGTCTTTGCAATGGACGGGTCGCCCGCACCGTTGGAAAGCTATCCATGTACAGTAGTCTTCCAAACAACCGGGCCAGGACAAGCTTCAGACGGGGTGCCAACACAAGTACAGTACACACACTTAATCTCTCTCTTTCTCTCTCTCGCACACACACGTATACATGCACAAAAGCATATCATTATTGTAGGCACACAAGGCTGCCGCATACGAATCAGATGCACGAGTAAGCGAGACAAGCATGACTCTGTTGGGCCAACAAGGTTGATGTTGAACAGCTTGCCTTGCCCACGATGGGTCCGACCCCGGTCCCCGGAGACGGCCCCAAATGAGGAACTGGGTGCCCGAGGGAAAAGCGTGAGCCGCGTTCCGCAAGCTACGGACCCATCTAGTTTGGGCCCTCCACAAGCGGCCAGTGTGTCTGGAGATTGGTACTACCCAGGCCGCTACCTGAAGTAGTAGATTGTCTTGGGTAGCGTCTAGAGGTGTATATGTGTATGTAGATACATACATACTACTACATACATACTACATACACTCAACATACAACATGCATACATGATGTAAAGCTGGACTGTGGTGGTGGCCGCATTGGGACACTCTTTGTTTGCCACGACGGCTCTCGCTGCCCAAGGCGCCCGTCACTGTTACAGTGGACAATGGCCACGTGTGTCACGAGCTTGGAGATGCGGCAGACCATGATGTGTGCTTACATGGCCCGATACTCCATGGGCATGTGCAAAGTGCTTTGCTGACGCCGGGTGTGCACGACTCATAGGACCAATAGCCATGGCATGAGGGAATGCAAATAAAAAGTGGCTTAAACGCCTTCTGCCACGACACACACAATCAATTGCATGTTCCCAGAACCCTGTTCGATGGCTACAACATAGCCCATCTGGGACACGTCGATGCCGACAGGGGGGATCCGCAGCAAGCAAGGACCTGATGAACTACGACATCATGGTAGGGCCGTTGGCAAGGCCAAAACAAAAAGAGTTGGGATGCATGTCCAGCCAAGATGCCGACGGCGAGCTCGGAGCCTGCCGGCCCAGGCGAGCTTCTAGGCCCCGAGGCAGGGTGCAGCCATCTCGTCAGACGGCTCCCTTACAAGTCGCAGCCAGAGCGGCTGGGCGACTTATTTTGGGAAGAGCCATGATGGATGAGGCGCGCGTCAGAAATTGGGAGCCCAGGCCGCAGCACCTTGATGACGCTTTCGCCCGAGGGCAAGACGTTGAGTCGCTGAGCTGCAGGGCGCTTGTATCGTCGGCGAGGCAAAGCGATGCCAACGCAGGAACCATTGCAACCAACGAGGTCCAAAAGGCTCAAGGGGGAGCACAGGCAAAAAGGTTCTGCAGCTTGGCTAGGTGGTGTGCAATTTGCCTGGCTGCACATGCACATGCACACGTGCACATTTGCCTGCACATGAGCATGAGCGAGTGTAGAGGTGGCATCAAGACTTGCTGCTTGGAATAGAAGCGCAGCAGCTAAGGCTTGAAACCATGGCAGCGGTGAGATTAAATGGAGATTAAATGGAGACTGGCTTGACGCATCGTATATGAGCCAATAACAAGGGGGCGACAAGACTCAAAGGGCATTAGGACGAGGGGAGGAATTAGTAGTAGTGGCTACAGTACCAGCAGCTACTACTAGATTAAAAGGGTGGGCAAAATATCCCACTACCTCTCCCAAAAGTTGCCGTTGGATGCCACACGGGCGCGCCTGCGGACCAGAGGGAGCGAGCAGCAGCATGTAGCGGAGTCGCCTTGTTCCTGAACGAGGCACGCCCAAGTACATTCATGTACTGTGCTTCACCTCGTGCATGCAGTGCGCGCCTTCAAGATACCTTGGTGACCTTGATGCTACTTGCATGCCATGCATATTACTACATCAGGTTAGGCAGTGCCTCGAAGCTGCAGCACGCGACATGCAGGGAACAAGAGCACGCTTTGCCGCAACGTATCTAATACTAGTAGGCAGTACTAAAATGTGCGGAAACCCGCAGGTACTGGATACTGCGCTACTGTACCTACAGGTACCTACTACTAGTAGGTAGTACCCACTACCCAAGGTAGTGCGTATCGCTAATGTTGCGATTTGCTCGACGTGGCATGGCCATCTCGAATCGGCTGTGGGCAGGTACCTTGACGTACAGGGCAGGCCAAGTGAAAAAGAAAAAAAAAAGGCTGACGAGAAATAGCAAGCCAAAACTGCAGGACATGGCATGGGTCATGATCGATTCTGCTCTCCGAGGCCCCGGTTCCCTCTAGTACGACTTTCTGCGAGTCCCAGCAGTGTGGCGCCGCCCCCGTCGCATAGTTGACCAGTATCGTGCAGCGACGACGCTGACAGATGGTGCAAGTCGCCTGGCCTACCGATTGGGAGCTAGCCAAGCGCCTTGTACTTGGGCTTTTCGTCACAGTGCAACGAGTCAGCAGCAAACATGCCAAAACTGGAAATCTTTGGAGCGACTCTCTCCCTTGATCACGCCGCCGCGAAGCCGACACGCTACGGACCATGAGTGGGCACAAGGGACGGCGGGTGATGACGCGCAACGGTGGAATCCCCCTTCCCCTCTCCGAGCCTGAGCGAGCAAGTGGCGCTTGGTGCAGCTATAGCAGTATGTATGAGTTGTGTATGTATGTGCATGTGTGTAGGTAGTAGTAGTAGTGGTAGTGGTAGCAATAGTAGTAGTAGTACTGTAATGCTGAGTATTGATAGGTAGTAGCACACGTAGTATTACCAAGGGGGAGGGGGGCAGGCTCGACATCGCGTCTCTCTCGCGCGCGCGATTCCTTGGGTTTAGCCAGGCTGCATGTGCTTTTTTAGAGGGGGGGGCTGCTGGAGATGCTGCATGGCAGGGGCAAAAGGGGGCACCTGGGCCTGGCCAGGGCTGCTGGCAACATTGTCGCTTGAGTGCCTGCCCTGCGGCGCTGGCCCCTCCTCTGGTTGTGTCCGTGGTGGTTCCACCGAGGCAGGCAGTTGGTCTGTGTGCTTTGTCGAGGGAGACGTCATTTCAAGGCGCCGTAGGCGACATGTTGGCGCAGCCTTTGAGCTTACGTCTGTGCCGCAACAAAAGCGCGTATCGAATACCTGTCATGAGACGCACAAGAGTGGGAGAATGAGCGCTCTGAGGCCACTGGAGGGCAGCGAGAAGGGGAGGAAGGGGGTGTCCACTTTGTCGGCTCTCGACTCGCGATTCAGAGCAGTGTCTTGTGCATCTATGTACACACTACATACATGCATACATACATACAAGGATACATTCATGTTGGGCACACGCCAAAGACAGCACAGGGGCGTGTCCCTCGGCCTCCACATTTTAGAGCTAGAGGTGGTTTTTTTTGTCTATTTTCCATCTTCTATTTGGACCTACTGCTACTAGTGGGTAAGCGGCCTAGTACTACAGGACTGCACCTAGAGCTGCTGAAGCAACAGCTGCCCCAAGCAGACGGGGCAAGCTGCAACGACAAAAGTCAAGAGTCAGACGGGAGCTTCGCAAGAGAAGAAAGCGAGATGGAGATGACGAGAGCGACAGAAATTGAGGATGGATACTGGAGCGCGAGCGCGCACCAGGCAGGCCTTGCCGGTGCCGGCCTTGCCGCACAGTCTAGGTCGCCCTCCCTCTCCCTTTGCTCTGCCTCGCTCTCGCTGCCGCACGCCTTCTGTGGCCGGCGGCAGCAGGGGTCTCGCTGGTCTTCCGTCACCCCGGTCTGCGTCTTTGAATTTCTGCATCTGCTGCACGCACAAGGCACAGCACAAAACAAGCCCCAGGCGTCTACCTACGCCATCCAGGCCCCATGTACCTTGTACCCCTCCTCCCCATAGCCCACGCACACGCCTCGCTTCTCTCCAGTACACGCCCTGGGCCATCTCGCAGTCCGCCATTACGGGCCTGGACTGCCGGACCACCACATGGCCTTCTTGTCCCCTACTACTCGCCTGCCTTATACCTAGACCATATACCTCTGCTGCCTTCCCTTGCTTTCCTCTCCCCTTCACGCCCCTCTTCAGCTTTTTTCCCTCTTGCAATCCCTCGCCAACTCTCTAGTCCCTTTATCCAGACACTTGTGCTCCCTTGGACAAGCTCGTCCCGAGAGAGCACAACCTTTGTCTCATGACTTGCGTCCCCTCCTCGCCTCGACAGCTCGACTCCGCTTACACGCCCTCTCCCTCGTCCTTGCGGGGCCTCGCCATCACGTCTTGACACCAAATTGCTGCTTTCTTAAAAAGCACCACTGCCTCGATCCTCATTGTCCACTTGCTCCATTTCTCCTCTAGTTGCAGCTATTTTGCAATCCGTCCACTCGTTCGACTCGCTCCTTGTTTTTTTGTCTTGTCTTCTCGGCCCCTCTTTATTGCTGAGCTTTTTCTTCTAATTATACATTGCGCTCATTCTTGTTAGCGACACAGCTCGCCGCTTGACCACTCCTTTTCTCATAGCAAGCCAGCTCTTGGTTGCAACTGTCCCAAGAGAGGAAAAAAAAACACCTCTTCGTTCCTTAACCAAAGTAATCTGTTGTTGATTTTTTTCTGCCCTTCAACACCCCGGGAGGACTCGGTGCTTGCCAACGCAACCTTGTCGGTATCTCTTGCCGACCCTTCAACCACACTGCTTTTCGTCTTATTCATCGACAAGAAATCTTTTTAATATACCATGGGGCCCTTTTCTCAGCACGACTGGACGCCCTGGGCGTGTGCTGGCCTTGGCGACTCTTTTTCGCCCATGGCATACTCTCACATCAACACCTATCACCATGGCGCCTATATGACCGACTCGGTTGAGCTGGAGCCTTATCAAGCCCACCACAACCGCCATCTCCTTACTCCCCAGCATCCCCATCACCCAATGACACGAGCGACCGAGTCCAAGCCTCGTCTATCCAAGGAGGAAGTCGAGGTGCTCGAGGCCGAGTTTCAAAAGAACCACAAACCAAGCAGCAGTGTCAAAAAGGCTCTGGCTGAGTCGATGAGAGTGGACAATGCTCGCATCAATGTAGGTCTTGATTATTGCCCCCAGCTGTCACTGTGCACCAGGTCCTGACCAGCACACAGAACTGGTTTCAAAATAGGCGTGCCCGCGAAAAGAAGGAAAATAACATTCGTGTCTACGAGGCCAAGCAGCGACTGGAAAAGGACAAGGCAGAGGCCGAGTCTGGGCAGCAAAAGGCGGACAGCAACAAGGAGTGTGACTTGGTCGCCTCGAGCGCGCCCTTCCCCGAGCCCTGCTTAAGTTTGGCTGCGCGATCAGCAGAGACGTCGCCTTCATTATCAGGCCAGACTCCCCCGGGAATTCACAACGACGCCGCCTCATACGAGTCTGACAGCCAAACGCCTGGTGGCGACACATGCTCAGCCTCGCCAGCACCTCGTATGCCTGCCGACGATGGGCCTAATACACCCAAGTACTCTAACCAAGCTGAGGGAGAGTCGGCCAGCTGCAACGGCTTTGTTTCGGGTCATCTGTCGGCGCAAGCCGATTCCGCCTATTACTGCCTGACAGACGCCAGTCTCGGCGTCTCATCGGTGCTTTCCCCTGCCAAAGCTAGGCCAAGCAGCGAGTTCCTCAAGAATTATCCGCAGCAATATCTGGGCGACCAGGGCCTTGAACAAGTATTCGCCGAGTCGTCCGAGGCCGCCTTGTCTCGCAGCCGCCGGCCAGCACCCTTGACAATTGCTGGATGCCGTCCTCCTTCATCCTCGCACACGCCAAGGTGCGCAAGTGACGGCGAAAGAAGAGGGGACCGCATAAGCCCGATTCGTCGCGTGTCGTCGTCAACTTCAAGAGTTTCCAAGGTCATGGCTACGCCCCGGAGTCCCTTTTACGATGGAAAAGTGGCGGATTTAGTTGGCCTCGCATCAGGACACTCACCAGTCAATGTGGGCGCTCCCGGGCCTGTGACGACGACAACGACGACGCAGGCGCCCCCGACGCCCGACACGCCCATGACTTTGCATCATAATCATGGTAATGCATTTCAGCAACAAGCTCAGCAGTTGATGGATGGTGGCATCTCCTTGTCTTACCCCATTGATTGTGGCAACATCATCTCGACAGATTTGGCCCTGCAGGATCCGACGCTGAGAACGCCACCAACAACCCCTGGCTTCATGGATAGCCTGTTCAGCGGAATGGCATCTACCCCCACAGCCATGTCTTATGATCTGTCGGCCCCTGACGAGGCATTGTCTCCCTCAGGTCTTGGCAGACTAGCCGGCAGCTTCAACATGTCGGCAGCCATGGTGGCAGGAGCCTCAATCCCGACGAGTTTCGTTGGCGATGCAACCGCACGACATGGTACAACCTTGCTCCCCTCGCAAATGGAGCCCAGCTACTTTGGCGGTTATCTCAGTTCCACTGCTGAGTATAACTGGGCAGACGCATCGGTCTAGACACGAGTCGGCCACTCATCTCAAGCTCCTACCTGGAACCCCAAGCTGCGTAATTGCCTCTACATTGGGCACGAAGTCGAATCAACTCTTTTTTTTTTCCAACAAAAAAAAAAAAAAAAAAAAAAAGGAACCCCTTTTGGGGAGGGTTCATTGTTCATTGTGGCGCGCCAATTACTCGTCGTCAAACCTGCTACGCCGCACAATGGACACGAGTCTGTACGATGCCAAGCGATATCTTTGGTTTCTTTTTTTTTCGTGCAGAAGAATGGTTTTTATCGAATTTCATTTGGCGGTGAATCTAGCAGCAAGCGATTTCAGCCATTATATCCCTTGGCAAAATCAACTGCCCTGGCCGTTGGCAGGGATTGTAAACGTGTTTTCCTTTTATCATTGCGAATTTCATGTTCCAACTCGATATGCTTTGGATTGCTTGGGAAGTCTGGCGCTTTTGGAGCATTGCAGAGATGAATTTGGAATACCCAGAGGCCATGGAACATTGGAAATCATCTGGGTACCCACCCTTGCACGACTTTGTGGACTGGGTGGAGGAGAAAAGGGACAGGAACAAAGAATCATGTTGCCAAAGCCTCGTGTACCAAGACGGCACATAGCAGTACAAATTAGTAGTAGTAGGTAGATACAGAGGGAACTGCAAATCAAAGAGAATCGAGTCCATGACATCAGAGTCCCCACCATTGATGGCACATTTCACGCCCGTAGGACAAGGGGAAGCGAAGAAGAGAGTGTGTCGAGTAGTAAAGACTTTTGAGCCTTGTCGAAGCAGTATGTAGTGCCAAGCTGGAAGCTCGACGGGTCAAGGATACTGCTTCAAGGCCCTTTGCAATGTGAGACGGTGGCTAGCACCCTACGCTTGTCGTGATGGAAGCGGGATATCGCCCGAGACCTTGAGGGATTTGTGGAAGTGCTAACCTCGTGGTACCTGACGTACGCCTTCTCTATCCTTTTTCTAGAGACAGTTTTACTTTGGCAAGCATGTAGTTATGGATTCGATGGTTGACACGTCAGTGGACAAAGTAGGCAGATGGCGCTTTCACTTTTTTATTTTTTATTTTGTTGAAAAAAAAAAGACCTCTAAAGATGTGAAAATGGGATGTCATTGAATATAGGCGCACTCGAGGTGAGATGGGCAGCGAGGGGATGGCCCCCATCATGTGAGTAAGAGACTGGCAGATGAGTTTTGCTCGTGATGTGGACAAAGTTGGCTTGTGGTGAATGGATAGTGCTATTCGGGATTGTGAGATCTACACAGGGATAGCATGGGCGACTGGTGGGTTGCATCAACTACTAAGTATGTATGTACATACATCGTATGTGTGTACATACTTACTACTAGTAGTTGGTAGGATGCATGTGCTTAAGCTACATGCTTGTTTCTTTTTTGGCAGGGAAGGAAATGTCGCGCAGTAACCCAGAGAATAAAGATGACGAGGTCAACTGAGACAGTTGCGGGCTGGGCTTTTGGGCCGCTTCTAGGGGGGAGGGGTGGGGGCGAGACTTTGTTTCTGCAAGCGTCGAATGAGGTTTCTGGATCCTTTTGCTGCTCTGAGGCGAGGCCGCGTTGAGACGGAGGTTTGGCCATCAGCCGCGCATGCACATGAGAGCCTGTCGTGTCATTGCTCTCATAACGACTTGATGATGATGACGATGATGACATTTGAAGGCAGGAGGAATTTAAAAAAAAAAAAAAAAAAAGACGAGTAGTAGTAGTAGTAGTAGTGATAGTAGTAGTAGCGATAGTAGTAGTAGAGTAATATTCTATGTTTTCATCTCTCTATAGGTGCTGTAACAGTCGAGTGTTATGTAATCGCCGGCGCGTGTTTAGGGCGAAGCAAGTGGGACGCGTCCAAGGGATTGCGATGGATATTGGCGCACAACCTTTTCTCCCACTAGAGACGCCCTGCTACTGTGACGGTCGCTCTGCTTGGAGCCTTGTACAGACTGGGTGATATTGAATTCATCATGAGGCGGACAGCATTGGGCTGCGTGAGAAAGCCCCGTGTGTCAAATCTCGGCAATGCCCTCGTCCTCGCCAGCCGACGCGTCGCTTGAGGCGGCGCGCTCCGGCCTCTCGACCGCCTCGTCGCAGGGCAGCCGAGGCCACGACATGAGCAGCCACGATGGGGCCATGGACCACTTGCTCAAGCCTTCAATTGCCGTCAAGGTTGGAGCTGTATCCGTCCAGCTTGCACTGCAGTTTGAGGCTGACAGCTTCCTGATAGCCGCACCCGCCCAATCTTCACCAGCCGCCGCGAGTGATGCTTCCCCTGATGCTTCTGCCGCGCCAACATTTGCCTCTCGCGTCCATGGATATGCTGCCTTGCGAAAATGGCCTGCCTCCGGCTCGCTTCTACGAGTCCCACATCAAGATTCTCGATCTCGAAAGTCGCCTGGGCGCCGCTGCTAGCCTTCTTGTTGCGCGCGATGAATCAAAAGGCATTGCCTACGCCCTTGAGAGGCAAGCAAGTGGCCTCTATGTTGTCTGCCGGCTTGGTGCCTGGGTCCACCTGCCATTGTTGGCTCGCAAGGCGACAGCTCTCGTCCGCCAGCGCCTCTGGCCTGCCAAATCTGACGTACCCGCTGCCCGGGCTCCCATGAAGCCTGAGATATACAAGCCACCGAGGAACAAGCGGGCAGCCATTGAGGCCATTCAGTCTCTGGTCAGGAAGCGTGCGAGATCTCAGTCCACGGCTGATGACTCTCACCCTGGCGAGACTGCCCAAGACCAGCAGTCATGCCATTCTATTGTCAAGATTGAGGCGCAGACGGAGCCTGGAAGCCCAGTCTTGCCAAATGCCAAGGCGACCGAGGCTGCCAGACAAGTTGTGCAAAGCCCTGATCCACTGGTCGCCAGTGATATATTCCACCACATTCGCACACAATACTTTGATGCCCTCTACAAGTCACTAGTACGTCTTGCTGCCTGCATCTCTTGACACCTTTGACTAAGCCAAAAGTAGGGATCGCTGGCCTATTTTGCAAAGGGACCCTTGTCCCGCGCGCGATCGGCCTTCCACCTTGATCTCGAGTCCAACCTCAAAATGTCCGACTTGATAGCCTTCCTCGAGAGCCTCATTCTCTCCACCTCTCACATCGACAAGAAGTATCGGGAAACGGTACCACATGTCGTGTCGGACACGCATGGCTTCTTCGAAAGCCCCGACGTGACGGGCCACAAGAAATGCCGGCCTAAAAAAATGAAGCGCGGCAAGGACGTGCTCTACCCTGGCGAGCATGACCGTATACGCGCATGGTGGATCAACAACAAGCCCCCATCAACGAGCCAACAGGCAAGCTCCTCGGCCGCCCAGATCAAGGCACAAGCATCGCTGCTGCGAACAAGAGAGACGCAGCTGCAGATGATTGTCATTCTCGAAATACTGGCTCTTGAGTCTTTGCAAGCTGTTGCAGAAGCTGGTGAGAGCTGCCTGCCACTCCTGCCTGGTGCTCAAGAGTCTCAAGAGCAGCAGCTCTCAACTTCCCCTCTTGCGCCTGTCAAGAAGCGCAACAGACACAACCTTGCCGTCCTCGTAGACGTACATGCTGATCGCCTCACCATCTGGCAGTCGACCACTCCAGAGGCTCTGGCCTCGCTTGGGGACTCCAGCGCGCCGCAACATGGTGACAGCACGGACCTGACGCAGCAGAAATCCACATTGGAGCCTCTCAAGGACTTTTGCGTCGACGTCATTGTTCCATTGTAGGTCTGCTCACGTCCATGACGATGCACCTTTTCTAATCATGTTGAATAGTTTCTCTGCCCGCCTTCCGGGGCTCTGCGATGCCATCAACAGGAAACTAGGGGGGCCGCTCATCAGGTCCCCGCCCAAATCAAAAAAGCCCCAGCTTGCATCGAACAGAGCGGACAAGAAGCCAGGCTCTGCCACTCAGCGTCCACTGCAGCCCAGTTGCCGCAAAACGCTGCGGCGTGCCCTGTCCACTGAGCAGCAACAGCGAAGGAGCCTGTCAAGAGGGCCAAGCAACATCATTGCACTCATGCGATCTGCCGTCACGACTTCGGTCCCAGCATCAAAACGGGAGACCAGTGAAGCGGGCGTACAAAAGACGCTTTTCAAGCAAGAGACAGCTCAGTTGTCCAAGTACAAGCCACAGTCGCTGTCTGGGAACTCGAGCAATGCTCTTATAGACGACTCGAGATCGAAAAAAAGGGCTCTTGTCGAAGCCGAGCTGAAAGATGCCATCTCGGCTTTGAGGAAGCCAGATCGCGGAGTCGTGGGCAAAGCCATGGCAGAGGCTGAAGAGCGCCGCGTCATTACTAGCCTCTCTGCTAAGAGTATGTTGCCTCGTGGAGCACTGCTTGTTCCTGTTTTAGAATGCTTACTCCTTTACTCCATAGAAGCTAAAAAGCCGCGCAGCGCACTTGCTCCTATTCAAGTACAGGCCACACCGTCCAATAACCGATTTCGGAACCATTTTGGTACTGGGCAGCATGGCAATGCGCAATTGGCCCTGTCAAGCTCAGGCTTGATTGGACCTTCCAGTCTACCTCGATTAGACCCTGGTTGCGGACCACAGGGATGTTTTGAAGAAGCCTTTATGAGTAGCACACCCCCTTCAGCAGACCTGGTGGGGGCGACTCCAGCCAGGCCATCTGCTTCTCGGGCCTTGTTTTTGCGGAGAGACGGTGACATTATTGCCATCCCGCCGTCGTCTCCAATCACGGACGGCCGAGACATCATGACACCAGACAAGCCTGCAGCTTTGACAAGTATCAAGGAGACATGTGAAATGCAAAAGCCGAGGCAATCCTGGTATATGGGCCAGAAAAGGATTGCGGCAACTCCCCTCAAGGGCGGGGCGGCAGGACTGAAGACGGACGATAATTCCAACCTCACTGGCTACTTCCATGAGAGTGACGTGTCGATATATAAACAGCTGGGGTGGGATGATGCATTTGATGAATTGTGACTTGGACATGGGTCTTGGGCATGTGGGCATGGCTGACTTGGAAGACGTGGCTTTGGAGGTTTTGCTGCTGCTGCTATTGTTGTTGTTGTTGCTATTGTTGTTATTGTTTTTTTTCTTTTTGTTTTTTTGGCGAGCGTGGCTCGGTCATGATGGGTCAAGAAAAAGGCCTTGTGTAAAGCGTGACATGAATGGAATCATGTGCCAATGTAAGCGACTATATCGCATGCTTGTTTTTTTTTTTTTGCTCCATCTGTCCATTCCTGGGCGTATATGTGAGGTAGGCGAAATGTACAAGGTGCCGCACGACATTATACAAGTTGTGTTGTGTTGACTCTGGGCTCTTTGGTCAGGCGACATGGGGACATGAAGGTCAAGTAGCAGGCTCAATCATGACGGTTGGCAAGTCTCGTATGTCGACATGTTCCTGGGTATTCAAGTCGATGACTCGCACGGCTTCAATGTCGACGATGCCCTGCCGCAAAGCCAGAAATTGCAGCTCAGTTACATGACAAGCGCCCGGGCCCAAGGGGCCGACGCGAGCATCAGCGCTGAGGCAGATGACGTCGGCGGCATCGACAAGAGAGCTCTTGTGCATGGCGTGCAGGACATTGTCATCGAGGACGGCGTCAGCCACCTCCTTGTCTCCGCGGCGGCGCGTAGCAGTCGAGGGCGGGCGCAGCGGACGAAGCTCGTTACGGCGGCGCTTGGTCATGGCTACGAGAGCGAGCTTACGGGCCGGTCGGCCAGAGCGGTCGCTGGAGCGATTGACTACATAAACAGTCCAAGAGAAGACGTCGCCGGGATAAATGGGCATGCAAGGACCGGTAAAGGACATGGTGATGCCGAGGTCGGGAATGGCGGCTTCGGAGCGTGTGGCAGAGGCTTCGAGAGCGGGCAGTGCGTCGGGCTGCATGGAGCCCTGGGAGCGAAGGGGCGTCTCGACAGTGCCGCTGCCAATGGAGAGTTGCGAGGGGCGACGAGGCCGGCGGATGCCCGTCTCCGAGGGCGCGAAGCTGGGGTTAACGGGCGTGGTGAAGTCGAGCGCGGTGCTCCATTCTATGGACAAGCGAGGCTCGCAGAAGGCCGGGGACACTTTAACCAGGGCCGAGAGGGAAATGTCGAGGCTACTGCTGGCGGGGCGCGGACGGTCGGGCGACTGTATGGGCTTGATGACATGAAGAAAGGAGATGTGGTCGTGAGCATGGCAGCTGAGGGGGAGCTTCATGGAGGCCTGGTCCAGGCTCTCGACGCTGGCGTCTGGCGACAGCAGGGAGACTTTATCCAGCAGCACCTCGCACTCGAAATGCGCCGTCAGGTCGACTTCGAGAAGCGAGACAATGGTGGCACTGGCCGGGGCAACGTTGGGCCGCGAAAAGCGCACCCTGGTGTGAATGACGGGGAAGATGGGAAGCTTGAGCTGAGGCAGAGCACGCAGACGAGACGCCGCTTCTTGATGCCCCGTCAAGGGAGCTACCCTGGAAACGCGAAGCGCAGAGAGATGGGGGCTGGCGCCGGCCAGTTGCGCGTCTTGGGCAAAAGACTGAAGCAAGTTGGCGCTGGCAGCAAGGCCGCTGGCAAGATAGCCTGAGCCGCGGGCGGCAACGCCAACAGCAGGCTCACCACGGAGGCTCGCCGAAGCAGTCAAGACAAGACAAGGATTGAGGGGCCGCATGCGAGGGCGGGCGAGGAAGACGGGCAGTTTCCAGATGGCGTAGACATGCTGCGACGCGTCCGACTCGTCGGGTCCAGTCTCCTCCTGGTGGACTATGACCAAGGGGTCATCAACATGCTCAACATGGCCGGTGAATATCGTCTCGGAGCTTGGCGTTGCAGAGTCGCGGCTGGCGGCATTGGCATTGACAATCTGGGCCTGCAGCGAGATCAAGAGGCGAGACACATGAGCCTGGAGCTCCTGCTCCTCGAGCCACGGCAGCTTGAGGATGAGCAACACGTCGACGCTTTCATCTGCAGGCACGCCATCAGCTCAGGAAAAGGCAGCCGTCAAGACTTGGGCCTCGTCTACCAAAGAAGAGCGTGTGGCGTTGGGCTATTGAATCCAGCACCGCCTTGCCACCATCCGAGTTTGCAAAGAGGTGCTCCAGGTCGAGCTGCGAGTCGGCAGGCACCAGATATGTCAGATACGACTCGTCGCACAGGCTCGGGCTCGGCGCCGCCGTGCTTGTAGCCGTCAGGTCCTCGCCAGGCACGGAGCCGGGGCCCGACATGGTGAGCAGCTGTGCAAGTCGCAAAATCGGTGCTTGGCTCGTCTCTTGGAGAGGCTTTTGCATTTGAGCCTGTCGTCAAGCTGCTGACTAAGCCGGCTTGCTGCTGCGCCCGTCCGCTGCGTCTTGTGTCTTTGGTGCTTGGCGCGGTACCTGCTGCCAGGCAGCGCCTCAACTGTAGCTCCACGTACCGCACTATCAGACGGCACTAGCAGCGCTACCACTTGCCCCGTCGGGTTTTTACAGCTCGACCTGTCCATATTTTTTTTTCCTCTGCCTCGTCCTGACCCAATCCTTGGTCCTGCAAACCGCATTCTCCACCTCGACAGCTTGACGCGACGCATCGTCGCGCCTTCTGCGCACCCGGAGCTGCTCGAGTTGCTTGTCTCCCATCCAGCTCCCCCAAACGCACCATGAACGGGTTTCCCGGTCCGTATGGAGGCCCGCCACAGTCGCCAGCCTCGGCCTGGCAAGAACATCACACGCCCGATGGCCGAGCCTACTACTACAATGCGACGACCAAGGTGACGCAATGGACCAAGCCTGAGGATCTCATGGGCCTAGCCGAGGTTTGTCTCGACACTGCCATTGTCCCCGGCTGTTCAATGCTGACTCTGTCTGGTTCTGCCGCATAGCGCGCCTTGGCCAACCAGCCATGGAAGGAATATACGGCCGAAGGAGGAAGGAAGTATTGGTACAATACCGAGACTAAGCAGAGCTCTTGGGAGATGCCAGACATCTTCAAAAACGCTCTCACTGCCAGTGACGGCCGCAGTGCCGTTGGGCCCCCAGCTGCCTACGCCCAACCACACCAACACCAACAGTCTCAGAGCTATGGCGCGCCAAATCGCTATGGGCCGCGCGATCAAGGCCGCGGTGGTCGCGATGCCTTGTCAGATGGCAGACAGCTCTCGCGATCTTTTGTCCCAGCCTCGGACATTGGCGCCGAGTATTCGTCCAAGGAAGAGGCCGTGGGAGCCTTCACCAAGGCATTGCGTCGGTTCGGCGTCCAGCCCGACTGGGCTTGGGAAAAGGTGATGAAGACGGTTGGCAAAGACGCTCACTTCCAGGCAATCAAGCATCCCAAGCTCCGCCGCGACACATTTGCCAAGTACTGCGAGGACCTGCTGCGCCAGGAAGAGGAGAGAGCCAAGGAAAGGCTATCCAAGCTACGCGCCGACTTTGAAATCATGCTCAAGAGGCACCCAGAAATCACGCACTTTACCCGGTGGAAGACAGCCCGGCCCATGATTGAGGGCGAAACCATATTCCGCTCCACAGACAATGAGCAAGAGCGCCGATTGCTATTTGACGAGTACATTGCTAGCCTCAGGCAAGCCTACCAAGACAAGGTCAAGGCTCAACGCAACACGGCTTTGCAGGCACTCAAGGACATGTTGCCCAAGCTCGACATCACTGCATATACGCGGTGGGCCGATGGACGAAACACCATCAAGGCCGCCATTGACGACGACGGCAAGTTTACAGTGCTAACAATGTCTGAGATTCTCGGTGCCTTTCAGGAACACGCCAAAGCTCTCGAGAGAAGCCTCAACGAAAAGAGACAGCACGATAAAAAGATGAAGTATCGTAAAGAGCGTTGCAATCGCGATGCCTTCAAGTCCTTACTCGGCCAGCTGCGTAGAGACGGCCACATCAAGGCAGGGACCAAATGGTCCGACTTGTACCCCCTGCTTGAAAACGACGAGCGCTATCTCGACATGCTAGGCCAAGACGGCTCCAGCCCTCTCTCGCTATTCCGCGATCTAGTCGAGGAAGAGGAACGGGCATTGCGTGGTCCTCGCAACGATGTCCTCGACGTACTAGAAGTGAGTCTTGGCCACGCTTCGAGGAAGCAGGACAAGGAGCTGACGCGGTGCCAACAGGATAAGCGCTTCGTACTGACACCGTCGACCGCCTTCGATGATTTTGTAGCACTTCTCAAGGACGACCGTCGCACCGAAAGCATTGACGCCTCGGTTCTGCAACTCATTTTTGACAGAGTAGGGGCGCCTTTACTCATACTTCTTTGGGCCGCGACGTGTCGCTAATAGACTTTTTTCAAAGCTTCGAGAGAAGCGAGCAGCTAAACACCAAGATGAAAAGCACAACAGCGAACGGAACCATCGTCACGCAATGGACAATGTGCGTCTATGTATGAAGAGGCTTGAGCCTCCAATATCCTTGGGCGACTCATACGAGAGTGTGCGGTCACGTCTATCCCAGACAGCAGAGCTCGAGACGGTTGGCTCGGAAGATGCTGTTCGACATGCCTTTGACCGCCACATGCGTCGGCTCAGGGACAAGGCGGATGAGGGCTCTGATCGTCGCCACCACCGCCGCAACAGCCACACCAGCCGCACCAGCCGCTTGTCGAGCGAGAGAGAGATGCCACGCCGTGCTCGTGAGCGTGAGCGTGATCGGTCGCGTGGAGAGCGCTCTCATCGGGGGGGACGGCCCTCGCGCCGCAGCCGCAGCCCCGAGCCTGATCCTTACGAGGCTGATAGGCGAAGGGCTGTGGCGGAGCGGGAGCGCAATCATCGCAAGTCAGCCATGGCTGAGAATGTACTGTCTGGTGAGCGCGCGCGACTGAGCCCTCCGCCGCGACGGGAGCGGGAGCGAGACCGTGACCGTGACCGGGATCGGGATCGGGATCGGGATCGTGACCGCGACCGCGACCGTGACCGCGACCGGGACCGTGATCGCGACCGCGATAGGGATAGAGAACGAGACTATGATCGCTACGCCCGTTCCCGCCGCAGCGATGACTCGTCTTTTGCGCGTGATCGTCGCGAGCGCGAAAACGGCTTGGCCGATCGGCCCCTGCGCCGCCCCATTGATAACCGCTCTGTCGATGAGCTCAACTATGGCGACGAGCGGCCCTCATCTGCCCTTGGCTCTCGCCGCCGCCGCCCAAGCGACAGCGATGGCCTCCAGCGTGCCAAGGACTCACGCGATGCCAAAGTAAGACCTCCTCTTGGCCGTCTCTTGTTATCTTGAAGACATCTCTATCCCTGCTATGCGTCGTGTTTGTTCAGGCTTACAGTAATGGTAGCGCGTCAAATTGGATCCAGCATTGGATTCGAGTCCATCACAGCGCTCAGCCAGAGGACGAAACAAGTCTCCTCCTGCCGCCGCCGCCGTCTCTGCTATTAAGGAAGCCAGAGACATTCGCAGCGGTAGTGAGGAAGGCGAAATAGAGGAATAGTATCAACTCGCTCCACAAGAGTAGATAGATACCTTGCCACAGTATCCCTCTCCATCTTGTCGCGGCGCTGCCACGTTGCTTCGAAACCATGTGTCTTTTCATGTACTCTTGTTGCCAATAAGTTTGGGTTAACAAATCTGTACTCTTTAACGAGCCATGCATGGACCGACTGGTCGGTCTGGGGATACCGTCATATGACTGATTTGAATCAGCGAGAAGAAAAACAACATCCAGTCAAGTCATTCATGCTTCTGCAATACAGCCAAAATCAACAATGGTTTCTCACGAGGGGTCAGCTTTTTTTTTCCTTGGTTTTTAAATCGCGGGCTATGCCACTGACTACTCGGGCGCCTGTAAACTCATGGTTTTCTCTTGTTTCTCTGTCAATCCAACCAGTACCAACCAGTAGTGGAAATTTTGTCGGTACTCGCCTAGTGAAAATTTTCCACACACTTCACATTTACCTACAAACAAGAACCCCGCTCGATGCTACTAAACATAGCTGTGAGCCTGTTTTGTACCATTCGACAGCGCGAGTCACCATCACGTGCAAAGGCTGTACTGTACGACCAACTTTTTTGACGAAGCACCAAGGTAGGTCATTTTCTTCCCCGGATGATGAAGCCCATAAACTGAGCCATTCTCACTACATGTGGGCTTCCTGCGAGGATAGAAGCTTTGGACAGTAGTCGAGTCGGGCTCAGTTCAGCTGGCTTCTCAACCTAGCAAAGCATGACAAAGAGAGCGCCATGCAGCTAGCCGTCCACAGACGGATAGAATTTGTTCTTTAGTTTTGACTGATTCTGGCGTCATGGCACCGCACTCGCTCGGTCGAAGGCGTACCAACTTGAGCTAGAGACGCCCGCCCAAGCTTCGAAGGCTGAGTAGCAGTCAAGAAGGAGAAGGGAGCCCTGGGCTGGTCGTCTGCATCGTCGTCCTCGCCGGCGCTATCCCCCAGCATGCCCGACTCTAGACATTGCCCACGGCCACATCTGTGACGCGACGCTTGCCGTTCAGGAGCCAAGGCCGCGCGGTGATGATGAGGAGTTTGTCTATTCCGTTGGTCGCCCTCTTCAAGAGCTCTTATCAGGGGCATCTTCCAAAAAGAACTATACGCCAGTCTTAGTACCAGACCTGAAGCATGTGCATCCAAGACAAAGACTTACAAAGTTGCCGCTCAGCTTTTGTTCCTGATCAAGTTGAGAGCCCAGTTTGTTAATTCGAGGCCGATAGTTGGTGGGGTCGCGCCGGAACGTCACATCAAGGTTCTTGAGAAAGGCGTTGCATCCAGTCAGCAGCGACTCGGGCGTGTTGGCGTGGGCGTCGATGCCAGGCTTGCCGTCAAAGACAATAACCCTGTCTGCCAAATACGTTGCCATGATGAAGTCGTGCTCGACAACAAATGCTGTCTTCTTGGAATGCATAATGAAGCGCTTAATGACGCGCGAGGCAATAATTCGCTGTTCAGAGTCGAGGTAGGCCGACGGTTCATCAATCAGGTAAATGTCGGCCGGCATGCCGAGTGCGAGAATAATGGCTACGCGCTGCAATTCACCGCCCGACAGATTCTTTACCTCTTGATCGATAAAATCCTCCAACTTGAGAGGCTTGACGACATCCGTCTGAAACTGGGGATTCAAAAAGGCTTGCTTGATCTTCTTGAAGAAGAGCTGGCGCACAGTGCCTTCGAACTTGGGCGTAATGGTCTGAGGCTTCATGCTGATCCTCATGTCGGGAACAGTGGCTTTGCTATCAGGCTTGATAGCTCCAGCTAAGAGGCGACAAAATGTCGTCTTGCCCGTGCCGTTCTCACCCATCATGACGAGAATCTCAGAGTCTGTAAACTGACCAGCATCGATTTTCAAATGGAAATTGCCAAGCGTCTTCTCAATCTGCGGATAAGCAAACGCTCGGGATTTGTCAATAGCAAAGTCGTCGGTCCCTTCGGCGATGCGGAAGGTCAAAGATTCGTCGCGGAAGCGCAAGTTTTCAGTCGGTATGTGACCGTCGAGGAATATGTTGATGCCCTCGCGCACTGAGTGAGGAAGAGTGACGACACCATAGATGGCAGGCTGCCCATACAGAACGCATATGTAGTCGGATAGGTAGTCAAGGACCGAGAGATCATGTTCAACCACAATGATGTAGTCGTTGTCGCGGAGCAGAGAACGGATGATTTGGGCAGCGCTCAGTCTCTGCTTGACATCGAGATAAGAGGATGGCTCGTCAAACATGTACACATCGGCTTTTTGCACACAGACGGTACCAATGGCGAAGCGTTGAAGCTCGCCACCAGACAGCAATCCAATGTCTCGGTCCATGATGTGGTTCAGCTCGAGCACATCAGCCACTTCTTTGGCATTGCCCAAGGAAGCCCGACTCTCGATAAGGCTTCGGACACTCTTTTCGGGGCCGCGGACAGCCTTGGGTATCTGGTCAACATATTGCGGTTTGACAACAGCCTTGAGATCGTCCTCGAGCAGTTTGGTAAAGTAATCTGTCAATGCGTCAGAAGACGAGTTTCTGTACACCCTTCAGATAGCAAGCCAAGACCAACTCTGCAGCTCGGAGCCGCGGAAGTGCTTAATGACATCTTCCCAGTCGGGCGGGTTATCATAACGGCCCAGGTTTGGTTTGAGTTTGCCGCTGAGAATCTTGAGCGCGGTACTCTTGCCAATACCGTTGGTCCCGACGAGTCCCAGCACCTGTCCCGGTCGAGGCATCGGCAAACGATGCAGCTTGAAGCTATTGGGGCCGTATCTGTGTGTGACCTGGCTCTCGAGATTGGTAGGCAGATTGATGATTGTAATGGCGTCAAAGGGGCACTTCTTGACGCAGATGCCACAACCGATACAGAGGGGTTCCGAGATGAAGGCGATTCGAGACTCGGGCGAGACTTCGATACAGAGCTTTCCGCTACGGACAACGGGACACGACTTCTTGCACTCCTGTCGACATTTTCGGGGGCGACACTGCGAGCAATCGTCAGTCAGCATGGCAGCGAGGCGAAACGCAAGTTGGAGTGACCAACTTTGTCGCCATTGACGATGGCGATACTGTTCAAGCTGTTAGTGGGACTCCATAATCACCGTATCAGGCACAACGCACCGCGTAAGCTTGTCCGTCATTGCAGCGGTAGCAATTGAGCTGTGGCTATCGGTGTCCAAGGCCGAGTCCAATCTTTCAAAGTCTAGGGTAGTTTGCGATATTTGAAAGAAGCCAGCAGCACGGCAACGACAGTGCGCGCGTAACAGAAGGACGCGCAGTGCTAGTGGGTAGGTCGACACTGCTCGAGTGTTGGAGAAGGTCAAGGGCAAATGATGGTGAGGAGAGAATGAGGGAAAAGGGCACAAGCTAGCAGGGAAGTTTGTGGTGTCGGGAAGCGGGCATGGTCATCAAATTTTCCCGTTCTGTGAATCGTCGGATTGGCGGGGCAGGGCATTGCGGCGGGGGATCAGCGGTTTGCCCTCTCAGGTGGCTTGTTAGGGGCCAGGTTGAAGACTAAGTACTTTCGACCTGTCATGCGCTATTATGAGTACTGCGGAGAACCGCCAGCCACTATCATCATGCTGGGAGTCAGGGCACGTCACGTCGCCATCATTAAGCATGGGCACTTTTACCACCTACGGATCCCACGACCAACAGCTAGCTATTCCTTGGATGCATGGCCCTGAGCCCTGCAAGTCTACCTTGGGTTGAACCGAGTTGGGGATGTCTGCGCAGAATACAATTTTAATGATGCATATTTGTTGGTATACGATTTTTATACCGCTGACTACTTTTCCCTTGACATCAAGTCAACTGCAGCTAGCAACGACAACTATAGGTCAGGTGCGCACTAAAGCTGTGTCTCGGGAATAGCAGGTCATCAGCTGCAGTAGAATATGTGCTATCATCAAGTGACTCAAAGGAACTCGTGCTGGCGAGGACTAGCACTTGGTAGCTCTGGGATCAAAGTGCATCTCCACAGATGGCATAGGTGCTACATGGCCTGCTGCACAATAGCAATTGCAGTCGCGTGATGGCTGGCCTTGACAGAGAACACAAAGTCTAACACCACAACAACAAACATTGGATTCCATGACGCCCAGAATCAAGCCTTCTTCATCCTTGAATCTGCAATGACTGGTTCGAAGCTTTGCTCTGGCAGGCCTCACGGAGTCTGCACGTGACGCAAAAGGCTGCGGACTTGTACTTCTCCAGTACTTCTGGCTGTAAAAGTACTTGGACCGTAGCCGTGGGCCTCCAACGAATACCTAGCGTTTCAGGCCCAGTCTGTGACTGGCCCAAGTTTCCTTCCGGAGGCACCGCCCAGCCTCTCGTGTATCCCGGTACACATGATTGACATGTCCTTTTCCACAGCACAAAAGCAGCCAGCGTCCGGCGCTGAACTCCGATTCTTCTTCCCTGCCCGCTGCTTTCCACTCTCTCCACCAAAGTCCTTTTTGTGACCATTCCCACTCCGTCTCCTCAGCACCATCAACCCTCATCACCCACCTGCAGCTCGACATTTGACATCGCCCTTTTGCAAGCTGCTTCAACCTTGACATCTCCTGCTTGCTCATCGAGCATCTGGTTTAATGATTGGTAAGTTGACAACTATGTCTTGCCCTGCCGCTCGCCCCAGCTGCCTGTTTGCCCTGTCGCGGTGGCGGGCCCAGCCTCGACTGGACGGCCGCTGCATCCTGATATTGTATCGTGTACTCGAAATACGGCCTATCTGCTTCCTTTTTCTGATGAAAAAGCTTTCTGTCGATGATTTCGATACTTTTGCTTCTTGTCTTGACCTCTTGCCATTCTGCATTGGCTTCTTCTTGTCTTTCTCTTTTTGGCCCTGGTTCATGGCCATGACCAAATACTGATGCGATAACTGGAATTGCTTCTCTGTCCGAGTTCGTCTTGATGTTTGAGAGCCATCGTTTTGGTCGCCAGGTCAAGATGCTTGGGACAGATTTGTTTTCGTGTCTGCTCTCTCCATGTTTTGGTAGCTAACCTTGCCGTCTCTACAGACTGCTGCATCACCGAAATCCGTCACCATGTCCTCCTCTACCGAGGGGGGCTCTATTGATGGCGCCTTGTCACCACCTCAAGACGCTAACTCTCATGGCTCTGCCGAGCCCTATCGAAGCACCATGAATGCCTCGAGCACCCACAACACCCCCTCTAACCGCTCGGCATCTCACGATAGTGATGTCCTAAACCACTTACACGAGCAACATCGCACACCAAGAAGCGACGATGATTTCAGTGAAGTTGATGCCCAAGCCGATGTTGATGCCCAAGCCGAAGCCGACTACGAGGCCCAAGACAATGGCTCCGCTCAGCGCGCAAGCAGCGTCGCCTCTCAACACCACGGATGCTCCTCAGACTCGTCGAGGCCGCCCAAGCGGAAGGCACCCGTTGCTGAAGAAGAGTACATTCAGGCTAACCCACAACTCTATGGCCTTAGACGCAGTGTATGTATTGGCATCACGGATGCTATTCGCGCCCAGTAGACTGACCTAAGCTTTGTAGACTCGTGCTAGGGAATCACGAAAACTGGTAAATGGCCTTGTCACGACCCACCAGAAAAGTATGTGTACAATGCTTACATGTTCTCAGATTGAGTCGGACGACTCGGACACTGAGGTAGAAGCTACCAGCCGCCGACAGCCTAAACGTCGCCGAGGAAACCCGTCACAATCTTGTAAGTAGGACAATGTCCCATCTCTGGCTGCAACTCCAAGTGACAGGGGTATTGCAGCTTCCAAAGTCGCCACACCTGTTCTCCATCCATCGACCGACTCGGACTCGGACTCGGATACATACGGAGGAGCACGAGGCAGGAGCTTACGCAAAAAGGCGAGGAAACAGCGCGTGCTACAACCGGAGCTTACCCTCGAGAAGCGATGGTCTAGTCGCCGTGCCGCCCAACAAGTTCAGCAAGGCGCATACGAAGAGAGCGAGTTTGAAGAGGAAGATGTTGAAATGGTGGATGCGGACTATGTTGCCGACTATGTCGACGACTCTCCGTACATTGAAAGGGTTGTACGTCATCGCGTCAAGGAAGGACTGGAACTGCAAATCGACTCTACTCGCTACGATTTCGAATACTTCATCAAGTGGCAGGGGAAATCCCATCTTCACGACACGTGGGAGAGCTTGGAAGATGTGCGCAACGTCCGGGGGTATCGAAAAGTGGAAAATTATTACCGCAAGATTATTGAAAACGAACTCGACATTCGCTTTGGCGACGACATTCCGCCCGAGAAGAAGGAGCAGTTCTTTCTCGACCGCGAACGCGAAGAAGAGGCACATGCAGACTTTACAAAGGTTGAACGCATAGTCGCCGTGCGCGACGGGCAAGAAGAAACGGAGTACTTTGTCAAGTGGAGGGGCATGACTTATGACGAATGCACGTGGGAGCTGGCGTCTGATATTGGCGCCAACTTTCAGGATAAGATTGACCAGTATCTGGATCGCGCCTCTCGGTCATGGCAGTCTGACCGGCGAGAGAGCAACCTGGAGACGCGGTCGAGAATGACCAAGCTGGACAAACAGCCCGAGTACGTTCAGGGCGGTGAGCTGCGTGAATTTCAGCTCAAGGGCCTCAACTTTCTCTGCCTCAACTGGACCCGGGGCAACAATGTGATTCTGGCTGATGAGATGGGCCTGGGCAAGACTGTCCAGACGGTTGCCTTTCTCAGCTGGCTCCGCAATGACCGCCGGCAAGAGGGGCCGTCTCTAGTTGTTGCGCCCCTGAGCGTTATTCCTGCATGGTGCGATACCTTCAACCTGTGGGCCCCCGACATGAACTATGTCGTCTATCTTGGTCCCGAGGATGCTCGCAGCATCATCCGCGAAAACGAGCTTTTGGTGGACGGGAACCCCAGGAAGCCAAAATTCAACGTGCTTGTGACTTCTTATGAATTCATTCTTCAGGACACGTCGTTTTTGCATTCAATCAAATGGCAGACTCTGGCCGTTGATGAGGCTCACCGTCTCAAGAATCGCGAGTCTCAGCTCTATATGCGACTGCTGGCCTTTGGCGTGCCGTGCAAGGTGCTCATCACTGGCACTCCTATCCAGAACAACTTGGCCGAGCTTGCAGCCCTACTCGACTTTCTCAATCCCGGCAAGGTGTACATTGACGAGGATCTGGACTCTCTATCAGCTGTCGATGCACAGGAAAAGCTGCAAAAGCTTCACACGGCCATTGCGCCTTATATTCTGCGCCGGACCAAGGAAACGGTTGAGTCGGACCTTCCTCCCAAGACGGAGAAGATTATTCGCGTCGAGCTCTCAGACGTTCAACTGGAATACTACAAGAATATCCTCACACGCAACTACTCGGCTCTTTGCGATGCCACTGGCGGCCATAGGAACTCACTACTCAACGTCATGATGGAGCTCAAGAAGATTAGCAATCACCCATATATGTTTCCCGGTGCCGAGGACCGCGTACTGGCTGGAAGTACTCGACGTGAGGATCAGATTAAAGGTCTCATTACCAGCAGCGGTAAGATGATGCTGCTTGATCAGCTCCTCTCCAAGCTCAAAAAGGATGGCCACCGAGTCCTCATCTTCAGCCAGATGGTGACGATGCTCGACATTCTGGGCGACTACCTGTCTCTCCGAGGCTACAAGTTCCAGCGGCTTGACGGAACCATTGCTGCAGGCCCTCGACGCATGGCTATCAACCACTTCAACGCAGATGATAGTGACGACTTTTGTTTCCTCTTGTCCACACGAGCCGGAGGTTTGGGCATCAACTTGATGACTGCTGATACTGTCATAATTTTCGACTCAGATTGGAACCCTCAGGCTGATTTGCAGGCCATGGCTCGTGCCCACCGCATTGGTCAGAAGCGGCCAGTCAACATTTATAGATTAGTATCCAAGGAGACGGTTGAGGAAGAGGTGCTGGAGCGGGCACGAAACAAGCTTCTGCTCGAGTATTTGACGATTCAAGCCGGTGTCACTGATGATGGCAAGGCCGAGTTCAAGGAGAAGCTAAACAAGAAGGGTATCAGGACCGACGGACCCTCGTCGGCCGAAGACATTCAAATGGTGCTCAAGATGCGCTCCTCCAAAATGTTTGAACAGAGCGGCAACCAGGAGAGGCTCGAACAGCTTGATATTGACTCTATACTCGAGAACGCCGAAGTGACAAAAACAAAGGTTGATGACAAGATTAATCTCAGCAGTGGAGGCATTGATTGGGAAAACTTTATGCAAATCACAGACGTCAAAGTGGATGACATCAATCTTGATTGGGACCAGATCATACCGGCGGAAAAGTTGGCCGAAATCAAGGCTGAAGAAGACCAGAAGCAGCACGAAGATTATGTAGCGCAGCTTGCAGCGGAAAACGCGCCTCGTCGGGCAGCAGTCAAGAGCCGAACCAAGGCGAATGAGCGAGCAGATCGCCTCAAGAAGCGCCAGCGAGAACAGGAGCAGGAAGAAGAAGACCAGCGAGCTCTAATGGCGGATCCCAAACGTCCCCTTAGCGACAAGGAACAGCGAAATCTCATCAAGGCCTATTTTCGTTTTGGCTCCATTGAGGACCGCAGCGATGACATTATGCAAGAAGCCAAGCTGTCGGAACGAGATCCCAAATTTGTCAAATCTGTTCTCGACGACTTCATCAAGGCAGCCAAGCAGGCTGTGGATGACAACAACAATAGACTTGCAGAGGAGGAGCGCAAGACGGGCAAGAGCTTGACCAAGAAAGATCGCAAGGCCGTTTTGATTGACTTTGGCGACTTGAAAAAAGTAAACGCTGAGACGGCGATTGAGCGCCCGCAGCAGCTTCAGTTGCTACGACAGGCGATTCGCAGCCAGTCAGACTGGAGATTGTTTCGTCTTGCTGATGCTACCAAAGGAGCCAACTACAGCTGCCAGTGGGGCGCCAAGGAAGATGCCATGCTACTTGTGGGCATTGACAGACATGGATTCGGTGCGTGGGTACAGATTCGAGACGATGCAGAGCTGGACATGGCAGACAAGCTTTTCCTCGAGGAGCATCGCGTTGGCAAGAAGGAGGAGCGTGAGCGAGCCAAGGACAAGCTCAAGGCACCTGGGGCTGTGCATTTGGTGAGGCGCTCCGAGTACCTCTTGTCGGTGCTGCAGTCGAGACAACCGAGTGATCGGGCGACACAAAAGACGCTGGACAATGCCTATCGGAACAGCAAGAAGCAGCATCATCTGGCCAATGGGCATCGTGGCAGCGGCACAGCGTCTCCGGTGCCCCACGGTGTCAAGAAGACTCGTGATCGGGATCGTGAGACTTCTCACAGCGAAGTGCGGCCTCGCAGCCACGCCGATGACGGGGGATCGGCTAAGCCTGATTTCAAGCGCAAACAAGCTTCTCACGAGGAAGAGCGCAGCCCCAAGTACCGGCGGATTGACGAGGCACGACGCTCGAGCACTGATCATGAACGAGGCGAGAAGCGGCGTCATGGCGATGAGGACGACCGGCATCGCGACAGACGGCCTCAGCGAGACGAGTACTATCGACGGGATGAATACCGGCGACGTGAGGATTATCGACGCGACGACTATCGTCGAGAGGAGCGTCGGCGGGACGACTACCGGCGAGATGACTATTACCGGGAGGAGCGTCGGCGAGACAATGGGGCTCGCCGGGAGGAGTACCGGCGCAGCGACGACTACCGGCGTAGCGATGACTACCGGCGTGAGGCATCTCGGCGAGAGGAGCGGCAGGGCCGGCGAGAACGGGAGCAGGACGGAGAGCAGCAAGCCGAGCGGCGTGCGACTGCGCTTCGGCGTCTTGATGAGCTCCGGCGCATCGGCGACAACAAGGACCAGAGAAACAAGGATAACGACGCCATGATATGGTTTCTCCTCAAGCCAGTGCGTGTCAACTTTGAGCGTATCTTGTCAACGACCAAGGATAAGGTCAAGTCGAGCAAGGAGCGCGCGAGCATTTTTGGCACTGAGCTGGTGGCGATTGGGCGATTTCTCGACGACAAATTCTCGCACTCTGAGGCTGACGAGACTCTTCGCAAGAACTTTTGGTGAGTGTTGCAGAAGGTGGAGCGAGGTCAAGGGGAGGGCAATGCTGACACATGGAGAATAGGGATTTTTTGGCGGCGTTGTGGCCTGTCGACGACACGAGTAAAAGAGTTACTGGAGAACGGCTGAGCAACATGTATCACACGCTCAATGACAAGGCCAAGGGACGCAGCAAATAGGAGGTATTTGGTGGCATTTATATGGATGCATGAGGCGGAGTTTACTTTTGCTCTTTTTCGTCTTGTGGATTCTCTTGTCCTTGTATTATTTTGCTCGTCTTTTTTTTTTTTTTCTTGTTGGCACAAAAGGCGGAATATGGGGACGCAGGCGCACAGGCTTGTATTTCAAGAGCGAATCATACCCCTCGGTTTACACGAAAAGGAACGACTTGGACGAGTTGGCCACGGCCAGCTTGTAATTGCAGGCAGGCATTGCAGTTGATGGATTTGTACACTATGGGTGGTATTGGGTGGAGAGGGAAAGGGGGCAAAGGAGACAAAGTGTATGAAGTGGTGTGAGTGTGAGTGTGAGTG
>NJET01000187.1:0-10735 GCA_002591415.1 Ophiocordyceps australis | reverse complement strand
GGGGGTAGGAGGATGAAAAGGCTACCTAAATAATAGCAGCGATTTATTGGGCCAAGTGGGTGTCTTTAAACAAGAGGCTAGGAGTAATGATTTTAGCACGAGGTGGAGTGGGTGGGCTTGGACGTTTCGGAAACAGAGGAGAGGAGAGGAGAGAAAGGTAGCATGTGATTTTTGGGTAAAGTGAAGCGAGGCAGAGGGGAGAAGGGCAAGAAGGAGAAGAGAGACAATGGATTGGGCATGGGCAGGACCATGGCATGGCGAAGTGCAAGTGGCACAGGCGGCAGTCATGGCAGCGGCGCAACTGACGCAGCAGGTGGCGGCTTCACGGCGACGAGGAATTCGCAGCAAGGCGGATGCATCTGTGGTGACGGCGGCGGATCTGGCGGCGCAGGCCGTCATGACGCGCGAGGTGCGCAGGGCGTTTCCAGACGACGGCATTGTGGGCGAGGAGAATGGCAGCATGGTTGGAGAGGATGCGTGGCTGCGGGCCATGGTGCATGGGCTGTATAGGCGGCACGGCGGCGGAGGAGGCAGAGGAGGCAGAGGAGGAGGAGGCAGAGGAGGAGGAGGCAGAGGAGGCGGACGAGGCAGCAGAGGAGGCGAGGGCCACGACAACGACTCGGCCCACAGCATGCTGGCTCTGCTCGACCAGGGCGGACGCGGACAGGGAGGAGCAGGCCGAGTATGGGTCATGGATCCCGTCGACGGCACGGCGGCATATGTGAGCGGCGGCCAGTATGCCGTGGCGCTGGCGTTGCTCGACGACGGCATCGAGCAGGTGGGCGTGGTGGCCTGTCCGCGGCTGCGCGAGGGCATTGTCGTGAGCGCTGTGAGGGGCCGCGGCGTGCAGCGGCGTGCACTGTCGCTGCCGCCACTGCTGCAACACTCGCCGCTACAACACTTGGCGCTGCAACACTCGCCGCTACAGCCGCTACAGCAGCCACTGCCACTGCCGCTACAACACTCGCCGCTACAGCCGCTACAACACTCACCGCCTCCACCACCCTCTTCCTCTTCACCCCTCCGCATCGTGGCCTGCGCCGGCCGCCAAGACGCTCTCCTCCCCCGCCTCACGTCGCGCCTCGCCGCCGTCTCCGCCCCCGGCCCGTCCATCGCCTCGTCGCACGTCCGCTACATGGCCCTCGTCACCCACGCCGCCGACATTCTCGTCCGGCTGCCCAGCCCCTCGGCCCGCCCCTCGTGCATCTGGGACCATGCTGGCGCCTGTCTCATTGTCACAGAGGCTGGCGGCTGCGTCACCGACCTTGACGGCAGGGCCCTCGACTTTGGCGCTGGTCGCCATTTGGCCCGCAATAGAGGCCTGGTTGCCACCATGCCCGCTGCCATTCACGCCCACGTGCTTGGCCTCGTCAATGAGCTGGCGGCCGACGACGATGCCGAGCCCAAGCTGTGACGCCAGTGATTCCTCGCGGTAACCATCAAGAGGCACTTTGTTTGCCCATGACTGCCATTACTGCCTGCCTACCCCAAGTACTTGGTGCCCCATTCATTACCCTAGATGCTACTACTCCTTACTACTACTACTACTACTGCTACTACTACTACTACTAACTACTACTAACTAGTTAGTAGTGTACTTCTACTACTACTACTTGCACCACCAGTCCCGTCAGTCGTCTTGCCACCACTGGCCCAGCTACATGAGGCTGCTTCGCCCCCCAATCTCCATGCTCGCCTGTCCATCGCCCAGCTGCCCGCTTCTGCCCACGACAAACTCGCGGTAGATGCGCTGCAGGCGAGCCCGCTCCTGGCTGCTGATGCTTGCCCGTGTCTTGTCGAGCGCCCGGGCCACATGCACCCACTGCAGCACCACTTCCTTGTCCTGGCTGCTGCCATGGCTCTTGTCCATGCTGTCTTTGGCGTTTGCCTTTTTGCGCCCCCGTCGAATCTGCTCCAGCTTGGACACAATGGCTGCTCTCTGCACCAGCGCTTCTGATTTGCTCTGCGGCCCCCGCCCATGGCTGTTGTCGTCGGCGTCGTGGTTGGCCGTGCCGTAGCGGAACTGCACAAAGCACGGCTCACAGTCTGGCCTGTGCTCTGCCGACGACAGTGCCGGTCCTGGGGCATGCACCTTGAGCACGTCGTGAATGGCCTCGAGCTGGGCGTTTGAAACAAGCGCCTGCAGGTCGGCGCCCGAGAAGCCCTGGGTGCGCCGCGCCACTTGCTCAAGCCGCTCATGCCACTGGCTCAGCTGGGGCGACAGCTGCACCTTTTGTAGCAGCGACCTGACAATGTCGAGGCGGTCTTGCAGCCCAGGCATGTCGCACAGCAGCGACTTGTCGAGGCGGCCGGGCCGCAGCAGCGCCGGGTCAATCAGGTCGGGCCGCGACGTTGCCGCCAGCACGTAGACGCCCCAGAGGCCCTCGGCCCCGTCCATTTGCGTCAGGAGCTGGTTGACGACGCGGTCTGTCACGCCCGTCGAGTCGTGGCCTCTCTTGGGCGCAATCGAGTCAAACTCGTCGAAAAAGAGCACGCAGGGCCTGGCGGCCTGGGCGCGCTCAAACAAGTCTCTGACGCTCTTTTCCGACGCGCCAATGTACTTGTTGAGAATCTCGGGCCCCTTGACGCTTATAAAGTTGAGCCCGCACTCGCCCGCCACGGCACTCGCCAGAAGCGTCTTGCCACAGCCGGGGTAGCCGTAGAGCAGGAGGCCTGACCGCAGCCGCAGCGGACACTGTGCAAAAATGGGCGCGTATTTTGTCGGGTATTGCAGCGTTTCCAGGAGCACTCTGCGCGTCTCCTCGAGCCCGCCAATCGACTTGAAGCTGGTGGTTGAGCTCTGCAGCGCCACGTTGCGCAGCGAGACGGGCGTGAAGCCCTTGAGCGCCCAGTCAAAGTCTCTGCGGCCCAGACAGAGGGCGGCGGCAGGGGCGGCGCCCAAGGACCGCATAATGGCCTCGTTTCTGGCGCGCGACACGAGCACCCTCAGGTCGCCAGCCATGTAGCCATCCGTCAGGCCAGCAATGTCCACCAAGTCGAGGCCCGGGTCGAGCACCAAGCCATTGCCGCCGCCGTCGGAGCTCGAGCCGTGCATCCAGTCGTCGCCGTCGTCGGCCGCTCCCTCGGCCTTGTTTGTCCCCTCCTTGCTCACCGCCTCCAAGATTTGGCGTCGCGCCTCCTTGTCGGGAGCCTTGAGCTCGACAATGTCGCTGACGAGGTGACTGCCAGTCACCACCTTGTTGATGGAGTCTTTGCTCTCAGCCGTGGCCAAGAGCACCACGCCCTCATGTGGCGAGCAGTACTGCCGCACCACGCACCGCACCATCTCGCTGACTTGGCGGCTGCGCCCGTTGTCATTGCCCACCTGCAGCTCTGTTTCGGCTGGACAAAGCCGATCCAGGTCGTCCAACACCACCAGGCCCCTCCCCCCAAGCCGGGCCCCCCAGCTGGCCGACATGAAGATGCAGTCGAGCGTCTCTTTAATGGTGGAGATGCGCGTTTCGTCATTGACGAGCTTGCGGCAGGAAAAATAGAGCGTGTAAAAGAGGCTCTCTTGGCGCAGCCTGCTGGCCACGTGCTTGGCCACGAGCGTCTTTCCCGATGCCATGGAGCCCGTCAGCATCACCGACGTCATGTGCGCCAGATGCGACTGCAGCTTTGCCAAGAGTCCGTCGACGCCAACGAGAATCGAGTCGTCGACGGGCTGCAGCTCAAACAGATGGCATTGCGCCAGCCACGCTGGGCGCGGCTGCGCGGGCTGGAAGTCGATGGGCGTCTTGGCATCTAGTGCTGCCGTCCACATGGTGGCATCCTTGGGTCGCTCCGCCGAGGCAGAGTCCTTGCTGCACTCGAGCTTGACGACTCCGCCCTGCCATCCTGGCGGCACCTCGAGGCCCTTGTATGCTGCCATTACCATGCCGTCCGTCAGCGGGCCTTGCAGCAGGCCGTCCGAGCCTCTGCGGCCCGTGTACATGTGCCTGAAGCGCTTGGCCGACTCTTCTTTTTCTGCCTTTGTGTCGCTGCCAAATCGCAGCCCCTGGCCCTCGCTGGAGCCCCCTGCAAAGGGATAGACCGTCACCTGCTGCAACGCTGCGCGCGGTAGCGGCGGTGGCGCTGCCTCAATCTTGACAATGCCCCCGACAATGCCGCTGCAGCCAAGGCTTGCACACAAGGCACATGACAGCGCCGCCGCCTGGCCATTGGGCGCGTCGTCCCAAGCCTTGAGCCTCGCCACCACCTTGGGCGAAGCAGCCGGAGCCGAGGCTGGAGCGTCAGCTTGCGGCGGCTCCAGCCCGACGGGTCGCAGCACGTCGACCAAGACGTGCTTGACGCCGCGAAACGACTTTGTCAAGAGCAAGTCCCGGTCCACCCACACGGCAATCTCGTCAGGACATGGCTCGCTGTCCTCAAACCACGCCTCGCAGGCTGCTCTGTCCAGGGCACGCAGCACCAGGCTTGGCCTTGGCTCAGGTCTGCTGTTGCGCTTGCGGACAGTGCTCGTGGCGCTGCGTCTCGACTTGGACGTGCTGGCCACGCTGCCATGGTCTCCGCCCACCAAGCTCTTGGCTCTGGTCTTTGGCGCCACAATCACCTCGGCATTGGGCGACAGCCTTGCAAAGGGGGCGTCTGGCGGCGGTGCCGGATCGAGAGAAGCAACCTTGACATTGGCCGTCGACGTCGGGGAGAGGTGGAGAGTCAGGGCATGAGGCGCCACAGGCGTGCTCCCCTGACGGGCCCGGTACGAGGGATTGGGCAGCGCGCGCACTTGGGACACGAGATTGAGCTCGAGAAAGGTGGCATGGAGCTCAATCATCTCCCAGTCCTCGGGCGTCAGAGGCTCAATGTTGATGGTGTGCGCCATGGGTGCATCGACGTGGACCAATGCCGTGAGCTTGAGGCCGTCGTCGAGGCCCACGGTACGCGCAAACGTGGCATCCATCTCCACCAACTGCGCCTCGTGCTCTCTCATTGAGCCTCGGGCGCCCAGTGCGCCGTCGCGACCGACTAGCGGCGCAGGCCGTCTCTTGCTTGGCATGCCCGTCCAGCCGACAAAGACGGAGCGCGGCGCCGACCCAGCGTTGCCAGGCCGGAAGCTGAGCTCCACAATGACATTTTGCACCGGCTAGCTTGCAGCGTTAGCTTGGGCGGCACACGAGACGCGAGGCTAGAGGAGCCGTGGTACCGTGTTGATATTGACGAGCAGCGAGACGAGCGACGGCGGCAGGTTGACAAGACAGTTTTTGAGGTGGGCGAGCGAGAGCTCAGCGGCCGTGGAATGCGCTCTTCTCGGGGGGGCCATGGCGCCACACTGGCAATTGTCGACGTGACGCAGGCCAGCAACCGTCTGCTGCTGCGGAGCGCAAGATCAACGTGGGCACAGCATGCATTAATGTGGTGGGTGCGTGGTGCGTGGTGCGTGGTGCGTGGTGGTGGTAGTGAGGCAGACGAAGCAAGCTTGTAAATAGTTAGCAAGTACGACTACTAGTGCTAGTAGTAATAAATGCCCGAGAGACCGAGGTAAGCGGGCACGTGCCGGCACTAGTACTATGTAGTAGCACCTTGCCTCGCCTCCCTACCCTACATGCACCCTGCCCTACACTACATTAAATTACATGCACCTACCCTACAATACTACAACCTACTACTACTAGTACTTAGTACTAGTACTGATTCATTACTGCAACTATTAGCGCACATGCCCCTCTGCCTACTACTTTTTCTCACCGCCATCCATTCAAGACGCATTGCCCCAAACTCGCCTCCTCGTCGGCCTCGACACGCCACCAGCAATGGCCGATACCGAACAGCCAGATGCGCCGATAGAGCCCCAGGCCCGTCACGTTGTCTACTGCGGCGGTTCGTCTCCTTGCGTCACTTGTCGCTGGCCATGAAATCAAAAGGCAAAAAGGACAGAGAGAAAAAAAAAGCTGATGTCATGGGCGCCTCACAGTCTGCACTCTTCCACCTGAAGTAAGATGGCTCAAAACTCGCCAACTCGCTACCAAAATCTTGCCAGGTTACCTAGCCAAGGTGGCGGGTCACGGCTTGCTGGCTTGCTTGCTTGCTTGCTGACACGCACCAAGTACTGCGAATACGGCGGCACGGTCAGAAAGTGCCAGGAATGGCTTGAGCAAAAGCACCCGGCCATGTACGAGCGAATCTGGTCGACAGGTTTGTTGCGCCTCACATTTTGCAAGTCTTGCGGCTGGCCTTGGCATGGCACACAAGTCTGACATGGCAAACTCTTATTGCCCATCAGAGGCCCTTGAAGCTGCCACGGCTTCTCTCTCGGTCGAAGCCCAAGCTCGCGCGGCAAAGGACGCGCAGAAAAAAACTGCCAAGGCCGAGGCCGCTGAGCAAAAGCACGCCGACAAGCTGGCCAAGAGCGTCGTCACCATCAAACGCATTGAGCGCAACAAGAAGAAGTTTGTCACTGCCGTCATGGGCCTCGAGGCATTCGGCCTCGACCTAAAAAAGGTGTCTTTGCCATTGGTTTGCCCCCTCTTGTTTGCGCGCATGCCACGAGTGACTGACGAGGCGGCCAACAATTGCAGGTTGCAAAGGACTTGGGCAAGAAATTCGCCACGGGGTCCTCGGTGACAAAAGTGGCCAGCGGTGGCGAGGAAATCGTTGTCCAGGGCGACGTTAGCGACGAGGTTGAAGAGTTCCTCATTGAGAAATACAAGGAGATACCCGAGGATAACATTGAGCTTGTTGACGACAAGAAGAAGAAGAAGGCGGCGGCAGCGTGACCCAGGATTTGAAAAAGACAAGACTCGACATGCTCTTTGAATGCATCAAGGCTAATGTCGCTCAATGGCTCCTTGCTCCTTGCTCTGCATTTGCCCCACGACTGCCCGTGTCCCGCCCTGTGTGAAATGCAATGCCGCTATCCAACTCTTCTTGTGTAGATGCACACGGCCAGCCCACTGCCCAGTCTCCCTCCCCTTGATGATAGCCAGTCGTCAATGCGCAATCGTCATGAAGCACGAGCCATCTTGATGCTTAGCCTCGCTTGCGCAAGACGCGGCCGCCTGTCTTGGATGAGGTTGCGGCTGTGCTCGACTTGGCAGCCGTCTTCTTGACACCCGCTCCAACAACGCCTCTCCGAATGACACCCATGGTGGTCTTCTTTGTCGGCGGCACAGGCCTTGTCGCGTCAGCCTTGTTCATCACTGTGGCCGTGCTGCCCTGGCTGGCTTCACTCGTGCCACTAGCACGCTTGGCTGCACGAGTCGCCGGTCTCGACACAGGAGCCCTGGATCCCGTCGCCGTAAGAGGCCGTCGGTTCTTGGTAGCAGCGCCTGTGGTGCTCGACACTTCATCCGAGGCTGCCGTGAGCTTTCGCATGCCCCCGTTGCGTGTCGCCTTTGCCTTTTCCACCATGCTGGACAAGACCACGGCGGCAGAGCGATGCGTCGCCTGTGTCTTCAAAGGAGAGCCAGGGCGGGCAATTTGCGACTTGAATGGCGATATTGGACCTTGACGGCCTACGATGCGCGAGTTGGACGAGGTTGGCGAAAGCACCTGAGCTGGCACGACATGACGAGTGTCAGCTGCTCCGCGTGCTTTCCTCTTGTTGTCCACTTTGCCGCTTTCGTTTTCCTTGTCGCCAGAACGCCCATCGCTAGCATGAGGGTCAGCAATTGCTCGTCAGGGCTTGTCAAGGCTTGTCAAGGCTCGTCAAGGCTCGTCAAGCAAGACTCACCTGGGGCCAGAGACAAGACGACTGGCGTGACGCGCTGTCGATTTTTGGGGACTGAGGTGCGAGCCGTCTTTAGCAGCTGCTTGTAGTGGACGACTTGCATGCCCTCGAGGCTGCTGTTGCTGCCGCTGATACTTGGCCAAGAGATCGCCCATCTTCATTCTGCGCAAGGATAGGGGAATTCTATTGACGCGAATCTCCACCCGCGATCTCAGATTTTGAGCTTGGATGCTGTACTGTGCACGCAGTCGGCGAGCGCGTTCCGTGACTAGACAGCGTGTGAGCCCAACAGTCTCAAAAGAAGCGAGACGCCATTGTGTGCCAACCTTCGAGTTGTAGATTGTCAATGAGGGCCTGCTTCTGAGACGCGGTAATGACTCTTGTCTGCTTCTTCCGGAGCCGTGGACTGTCCTTGAGAGCCACCATGGTGCCGCTCTTGGCGTCAGCAAGGCGAGCGTGCTCTCTTGGCGCGGCTGATGGCGAGTTGGACAGTCGTTTTTTCTCTCGCATCGGGGCCATGATGGGTTTGGCGCGTCTCGGCGTCCTTGGAGGCGACTTAACAATGTGTCTAGATTGCACAGACGACGCGAGACGACGCGAGACGACACGAGACGACACGAGACGACACGAGACGACACGAGATTCCTCCCGAGATGAGTGGTGGTGAGCGCTCTGTAGGTTTTCTTTTTCCAAAAATGCCAATGTGCTCGCCCAAGTCATGGGTCAAGTCGGCGTCTTGAGAGGTAAACAAAGGGAGCGAGACAGCCAGTCTCGTTGATGCGAATACGACCCCATTTGCAGTTGCATGTTCGCGCTGCTTAGCTAAGCATCCGCCTTTGTCCGCGCCCCGCTACCTCTACTACTACTACTACTCTTAGTACTACCTTGGTACTGTGGTACTACTAGTAGTACTGTAGGAGACAGTAGTACAGTAGTAGTACAGTAGCCCTTGCCACTGCCAGTAGTACTACTGGGACGTCAGTTTCGCCAGGCCAAAAAGGAAGCATCTTACATCTTGCTTGGACTTGCTGCCTACCTACTACTCTGGAGCACCAACTCTGCGTCGCCTTTGCCTCATCTGCCACAGCCCTTCAAGCCTAGCACCTAGAGCACTAGCCTCGAGTCTCCAAGCTTCCGCAAGCATTGTCACCATGGTCCTCGAGGCCGTCATGGTTGTCGTGGACAATAGCGAGAGCAGCAGAAATGGCGACTACCAACCCACCCGGTTCGACTCCCAAGTCGATGCCGTGACAGTCCTCTTCCAGAGCATTACCCAAGGCAACCCCGAGTCGTCAGTTGGCCTGATGAGCATGGGCGGCAAGGGACCCGAGGTGCTCGTCACCCTGACGACGGAGCAGGGAAAGATCCTCGACGGGTTGCACCGAACCAAGAAGAAGATTGGCGGCTCGTCGCACCTAAAAAGGGGCATCCAAATTGCGGCGGTGAGGACTAGTGCACTCTTGTCGTGGCCACGTCTTGGCTAACTCAATGGCAGCTTGCTCTCAAACACCGACAGAATCGTTCCCAACGACAGCGAATAATAGTCTTTGTGTGCTCGCCGATTGAAGAAGACGAAAAGGAGCTGACGCTCCTGGCCAAGAAGATGAAAAAGGGCAATACTCTGGTAGACTTTGTGCTTTTTGGAGATCTGGACGACGACAAGACCCAAAAAAAGCTCGAGGCCTTCAACACAGCCGTCAAGGGCAACGAGGGCTCTCACCTTGTCGTGATTCCACCAAGCAGCAAACTCCTCAGCGACCAGCTCATATCCACCCCAGTCATGCTGGGCGAAAATGTCTCGGGGCAAGGGGCTTCCAGCACTGCTCCGGGTGGTGGCGACGAGTTTGAATTTGGCTTTGACCCTGCCCTGGAGCCCGAGCTTGCACTGGCTCTGCGCATGAGTATGGAGGAGGAAAAGGCGCGACAGGAAAAGCGGGCGCGCGAAGAGGAGGAAGAGGCCAAGAAGGCATCCCTCTCCGACGTCAAGGAGGACGACGAGTCTGGTGGGGCGGGCGGCAGCGGCAGCGGAGGGCAAAGTGACAAGAAGGAGGATGGAGACAAGATGGATACATCGTAAAGTCACAAGTCTATATTGATGAGGACGATGCAAGCCTATTGGAATGACGCAACCAGACGACACTTGATTATCGGTTGTTGATTTCTCTAATGTAGGAGAGGAGCTTCTTGTCAAAGAGGTCACAGCGAATGGGCATTTCGAGGGAGTAAAAGGGATTCTTCATGACATAGTCGGCATAAAGATCGTAGATTCTCCTGAGCGTCAGGTCGACATTGGCCTGAGCAGTGTCGGTGAAGAGAAGGAACTTGGTGCCCGTCATGGTGTTGAAGCACTGCAAGCGAAAGTTTTCCGTCTCGAGCACTTCGAGTCCTGAAGACGGCTCTGGTCTGCTGGGCAGACTGCTGGGCAGACTGCTGGGACCGACTGGCCCAAGAGGCTTGACAGGATTGAGACGGGCCGTAATGGCATGGACGCTGCGTCAATGAGCCTCTAGCTGTGCGGCGGGGGCACGGCATGGATGCATACCCGTGAAAGGTGCCGGCGAGGACGAGATAGTCGTTTGTGCTGAGCTTGTTGAGGCCGCCTTCGTGGAAGAGGCGGTTGTAGACCAAGCCGCCAGCCTTGTTGATGACAATGAGGGCCAGGACGGTCCTATCGACAAGACGTGCTGAGTGGCAGTGGCCAGGGCATGGCATGGCAATGTGGGCTGGACCTACATTTCACCGAGATGGGCTGCTCGGCCTGCGCGACGACGAGGGAGCGCATGTGGGCTTTGTGGGGAGAGCAATGCAAGCAGTGTAGTGCGTGATGATGAGGTCTTGGAGTGGTGCTCGACTTTTGTCCAGTCAGTCAAGCCGAGCTCCACCTCGCGTCTCTACCCTATATAAGAAAACACTTGGCACGCAGTACCTCGTACTGCTACTGCAGCAGTATCGCTTTTTGCTGCGAGTAGCCACTATTAGTAACTACTACTCTACTACTGCTATACTACTACTAGTACTATACCACTACTACTGCTATACTAGTACTACTAGTACTATACCACTACTACT
>NJET01000186.1:0-40129 GCA_002591415.1 Ophiocordyceps australis | reverse complement strand
CCCCTCATCCTCATCCCCCCCCAAGCATCTACTTTGCACCTTGACGCCCTGTCTGGCGCGTTTGGCAGTCGCTTGGGCCTGCATCTCCGCCCAAGCTGCCAGACTTGCTCGCCAGGGCCTGCGTCAAAAAGGAAGACGGCGGCCATAGGGGCTCTTCTTTTCTCCTCTCCCCCCCACCGCCGCGCTCAAAGTCGACAGCAAAACATGGCCGGCAGTGCCACAAACTACCTGGATCTGCCCTTTCTGCAGCCTGGTCGCTACGCATCAGGCCTGCAGTATCTAAGTGGTGGCGAGCTGCCTCTGGCCGCTGACGACTCGCCGCAGCAACACGTCGAGTCTTACGGCGACCCTCAGCGCCAGCTGACGCTAAGACAGGCGCCCATGCACGCACGCGTGGCCATAGGCAAGGAAAAGGGTTAGTCTGTCCAGCTATTTTTGATTGATTGAAATCGAGGCAACAGCAAATTGCTCATCAACTTGACAGACCGAAAACCCATCGATCCCCCTCCTATCGTGCAGCTGCTGGATCGGCGTCATGATGGAAAAAGCGGTCTTTACGACAGTAAGCTCCTTCTTCCTCGCTGGCTCAATCTTGATGGGCTCTTGTCTGTCTTGTCTCTTGTTTGATATGTCCTCCACCCAGTATGTGCTTCTTCTCCTGAAACCCGTCTTCTGCTACCAGGTCCCTATCTCTTCATGACGTCGTCGCTGGTCCCCGAAGGCTACGGCGAAGGTTCGGAAAAGGAACAAGAGTTGCCATCAAACTACCTTGTGGGCTCGCTCGTGTCTTCCATCCATAGGCTACGCGACACGGAAAACGTCGAGGGCGGCTTCTTCGTTTTTGGCGACTTGTCAGTCAAGCGCGAAGGCCGCTTCCGGCTGCGCTTCACTCTGTACGAGCGCGACCAGCGTAGTACGAGCCCGAGCTTCTACTTTGTCTCGGAACTCGTCACCAATGTCTTCACCGTCTTCCCCACCAAGCTGTTCCCGGGCATGGCCGACTCGACGCCCTTGACCCGAACCTTTAGCAACCAGGGCGTCAAGGTGCGTCTTCGAAAGGACTCGAGCGGCATGGCGGCGAGGAAACGGAATCGCGGAGTCACCGATGTGACGGAGAATATGCTTGATCGTCAGCCCAAGCGCTCTTCATATGATCGGGAACTTCCCTTGACAAGCTATGGAGTTTCTGAGCTGGGACACATGGATCCCATGGGCGGAGCCGCGGCGGCAGCAGCAGCGGCTTCTGGAGCAGGAGGAGGGGGAGGGGGAGGGGGAGGAGGAGGAACGGCAGCATCAGGGGGTGGAGCACCGGGTGGTGGTGGAGCAGCACCAAATGCAGCTCACGGCCACAGTCACGGTCTGGTCAGCACCGCGCCTCCAAATGACTTTATTACTTCGGGTGACTCCATGTCCTCGACATCTTCGACATCGCGAAACCAAGGTCTGGGTCTGCAGCTCTCGACAAGTGGCTACTATTTTGCCTCACCGCACTATTACTAAGGATCCTATGGGAGACGGGAAGTTGTGAAATATAGAAAAAAACGGGGAGGAAAAAACATGACATCCTCTCAGCCCGCAACGCTTTGTTTTTGCTTTGTTTTCTTCTTGTCAACTCATGGATGCGGACTGAATCTCTACCACGCACCAGACGGGGTAAAGACTAGACATTCGACGAGCCCCCTGGAAACAGACAAGCCAACCAGAAGAACAAATTTGCCTTCACCACAACAATAACAATACTTTCTGTTTTATTCGCTTAAGCCAGTTTCTCCCGGCCTCCTTTTTTAAGCCCTGGCCTCTTTGGAAACTGGCTGGGGCTGCCGCAGCATCAAAAAGGGCTCCATATTGGAGGAGGCGCCCCATTTTGAAAAGTCAATGGCAGCGGTGCCAATGGTTTGGAAGCCGTGCTTTTCATACTGTGGCTTGCCGGCCTCGGTGGCCTCGAGATATATTGGCAGGCCGAGTTGGTCGGCCTGGTCGGCTCCCCACTTGAGCATGAGAGAAGCAGCGCCGCGACGCTGGTGCTTGGGATCTGTGTGGAGATACTCGAGGTCTGTCAAGTCATCAGTCTGACCATTCTACTACACCTTGTTTACTTGCTGCCAGCTCCATGCTGGCTTGACAATGTCGGGGCCTTGGCCAGGCTGTCTAGAGAGACACTTCTACCAGACGGCCGGCAGGAAACAGAACTAACAAGCAAAGCACACCAGAGACACGACGTACAGATATGGGGCTTGCCCGCCATGTGCTTGACCCAATTGGAGCGCAAGGTGCCATAAAACAACCGGCAGGCCTCATCATTGGCGCTGGGCCCCCAGACAGGCATAGGCGGCGCGTCGTTTCGGGGCGTTTCCCAGAAATACCACATGGAAAAGGCAACCAGGGCCTCATTCCCGCCATTGGCAGCTTCAATATCGGTGTCGACCACCTTGGTCCAGCGACAGGCGGGAGAGGCGTTTAGTTTGGAAACGAGGCTGTCGGCGCGTGTCTTGTCGCCCGTGGGAAACATGATGTTGCTGATTGGGTTGGAGCTATAGGCCTCGACTTCGATGGCGGCAGCTCGGGGCGCGTCTGAGGCATAGGCAGGACGGACTTGGAGTGGCATATTGTTGGAGAGCAAGGCTTGAGGGATGTCTGAGTCTTTTGAGTGGAAAAGGCAAGATTGGTTGGAGAAGTGGCTTGTGTTGTCGGTGGACAAGGTCGAGGAAAGCAGGTTGAAACGATTGGCACAGAGACTCGGGAGAAACTCGAAACTCGACAGCTGCCAACAAGAACAAGGCTGAAGAGCTGGAAAGGAAACTCTTTGTTTCCCCCCCTTGTTTCTTTCGATCGAGTCAAAGGATAGGGACCGTTGCAACAAGTCGAGACAAGACAGTAATTCCAACACGGGCACGACGACACAAACGACTACGAAGACGACGACGAATTTGCGCACATTTATACCCTCTATCGGGCCGGATGCTTGTCCTTAGCCCAAAGAGCTAGCGTCGGACCCCCTCGGGCGGCGCGACAAGCTCCATCCTCGGAGCACCGACCGTGTGCAAAGAGTGGAGACGTCGGCTCCGGACCGGCAGTAATGGGAGGATTGTTGAATTTTGTATGCTGGGCAAACTCGTTTGGCGCAAGGGGCGAGGAAATCACGGCATTTTCTTGTTGTTTTTTTCTGCGTACATATCCAAGTCTTGTTGCTTCTCTTCTCTTGTCGATACCTTGAGAATACTGGGTACAAATTCTTCTTCTGCTTCATGCTGGGACGGGGGATATTTCCGATTTACTACTAGATACACGAGTCAGAGCATACACGAGCCATATATTGTATTATTCAAATAAGCCGCATGGCCCAACGAGGCATGAAACAACTAGAGGGATCAAACAACACGGCTCAGAAATCAAACATTATCTAGCAATCGGGTCGACGTTAGCCATGTTTGCTGCCAAGTTATTGTTGCGCCTACACTGGGCTCGGAAATGTCCGACAAATGGTACCGTCTTTCTTTATCCTGCTAAAAGCGCTCTGATGCACAGCATGACCCAGGCTGAAGACAGCTCTTGTCTCTCTTTTGCGGATGCACACGTGTCCGAACCAGAGTTTGCCAAAAAAAAGAAAAAGAAAAAAAAAGTGAGATTGATAAAGAGACAAGATACAGATGAGGGTGCGAGTTGCGTCATGTGCGCGCGCTTCTTGGCCAGCCACACCGAGGCCTTTTTAATTGTTTCCTTTTGGGACTCGGGGGTCTAGAACAAATCCAGCCAGGGCACGTGCCGCTCCGCTTCTGCTGGTCATGCATGGCGGTCGGTTTTTTTCTTTTCTTTTCTTTTCTTTTCTTTTCTTTTCTTTTCTTTTTCATGTCTTGCTGTCCTTTTTTTCCCCAGAAGCTCTTCCTGCAACGGCGCAATTCGTCACATGCATGTGAACTAGGCGGCAAGTCTCAGCTTATTAGTGACGATGCACCCTTGCACCATCTCTTCTTCAACCCCTTCAACCCATGGCTATCTTTAGCAGCGTCTTTGTAAGTCAAAGAAGTCGCATTCTTTTTGTTTAGGTTTAGTCTTTTTTTTTTTATTCTAGCCAACTTGTTCCACCGCACCAGCAACAAACAGCGATACAAAAGCCATGGCTACTCGCAGCCCAATAGGGGCACTCTTTTCTTGTAGTAAAAAAAATCTGAATGCATAATAAATGGCACGGGCGACGCTCATGTACTCTTGGGCTTGTGTGTCGCCTACTTCTTGGCTCTGTGTATTTAGCTTCCAGGGCGCTTTGGCGTGTGCGTTCGCGCAGGGTCTTGATTGTGCAGACGCAAAGCCGGATTAGGCATGGGCGTGGAGACAGCCAAGAATGAACTAGACTAACAGAGGCCTGAAACAATAAGGGTAGATTGACTATTGATGGGCACATTGCGTGGCGTAAAGATGTCGAGGCTAATGGGCCCGCTCCAAACCCAAACTACATTGACGCAGCAGAACTGCCGTGGAATCCAAGCGTCCCAAACACAAGAGTTGGCAAGCTGTTTGTATGGGAATATAGCTCGAGAACCCTTTTCCATCCAATCTTGCAAAAGAGCCCTTCGAGTAGCAATACCCTTGCCCGAGGCAGCCTGTCCATATGGGGCCACTCAGGCCCTATACGAACCGCTTGTTCCTTAGCTGATGGCGCTAGCTGTCCCCCTTTTGTATGGGCGAGGTGCTGTATCCCGCACAGTCTTTCGGATTCGACTTGCAATGCCATCCGTGGCTATGGACAGACGGACTTTAATTTCCATACAGCCGTCCATGCGTCTCGTAAGGGTGTGCTGCAGGATAAGGAGACTCTTGTGGTATAAGATCATGACTCTTGTCCTTCAACTTGCAGCTTTTGTTCGCCACTCACCTTCCTTTTGAGTCTGTCGGCACCATATTCACTCCTTGAGCCTTGCGGCATCTACATTCATTTTTTTCCCCATCCTCTCGTTTAACGTTTCACAAGTGACAGCTTAGTGTCGTCCCTCCTTTTCAAAAGCTTCATTTACGTTGAAGCCTGTCTTACTCTCGCAACCACGGGTTATCGCTGCTTTGCCCCCCCTAGACTATCATTCTATAATCTTTTTTTCCGACTATTATTTTTTTTAATTCCTCCTCTTCATCATGAAGTCCATCTCTGTCCTCGCCCTTTGCCTTGCCGCATCGGCTGCCCCCATGCCCCAAGGGCAAGTCCCCCCACGTCTACCTATCCCTCTCCACTTTGGACTAACACCTCCCCCACAGCTCTCTCATCTCCATCAATGCAAACAACAACGACGTCAAGGTCCCTACCAACGTGCTGGGTCTTCAAACTCAAGACGTGTCAGCGCTCAATGGCAACTCGGCCTTTGACGGCCAGTCGAGCCCATCCGTCAAAAACGGAGTGACCTCGTCCAGGAGGACTCAGACCCAGAAGACTGCACCGCAGCCGCCTCAGCAGTACGCCCCGGCTCCTCCTGCCTACGAGGAGACGTCTTCTATTCAGGCTGTGCCTGCTGCGGCGCCTGTTGCTGAGGCTCCGGCTCCAGTTGCTGAGGCTCCGGTTGCTGAGGCTCCGGTTGCTGAGGCTCCGGTTCCAGTGGCCCAGGCTGTCCCCGCTGTTGCCCCCGCTGCTGCTCCGGCCGCTGCTCCGGCTCAAGCCGCTGGTGGCCTCAACTCGCTCTTTGCGCTGCCCCTCAACCTCTTTGGTGGCGCTCTCAAGACCTTCACGGGGACGCTGGGCGGCCTGGGTGGTGCTGTTGCTCCTGCTGCTCCTGCAGCTTAAACTACCTTGTTGGTCTTGTTTTGTCCCCTGAAGTGAAGCCAAGTTTTAGCAATCATGTCAGAGTCAAATCCTTTAGCTAGATATACTGCGCGATTGAATCTACTCGATTCTTGTGGATAGTACATGGACTGTTGTGTGAAATGCTGTCCATGATCTTGCGATTGACGCCACCAAACGAATTTAGGGTAAGAGGTGCTACGTGAATATGCTACTACTAGTAGTACTACTAGTACTAGTACTACTAACTACTAGTAGTAGATAGTCCAGTAGCGACTGTGTGGAATGCGGTACCTGCTCATCGTGGTCCATCAGAGTCGCACATGCTTGACATGGAGTTCTATGGCATCGCCTGGCGCCTTCCCTCGCGAGAACAACATCAACTTGGCAAGCGCAGATGGCAAAGCTAGAAAACACCACAAGGCTCCCGCTCAAGGCCACAGCATGTCACGCACCAGCCCATCTCGGCATTCTTCTACCCCAGCCGCTCGTATCTCCTTGGCATAGTCGTTGACGCCCTTTGATCATCGCCTTTCGCATCTAGGCCGCCAAGGCAGCAATTTTTTTCCTAGTTAGACAGTTCGATATTTTATTCGCCACAAGGCCAGCCGCTTCAAGCAAGCAGTATCGCTTCTCAATATTCTGCTTTTAAATCTCCTCAGCATGGCGTCGACGCCGTCGGCTAAGCCAGACGACTTGGTCACAACCAAAGACGACGCATCTCTAGCCACGCCTGTGCCTATTCCAACTGCCGAATCGACGAACCTTGAGGCAGCACAGCAAGGCCTCGTTGTGCAAGTTGAGCCTATTCAGGCAGAGAGCGAGCAGAAACCACAAGTCGTCGTCACCATTGGGCCAGATAACCCCAATGATGCACCACAAGTCGAACAAATCAGCCTTCCAATAACGCCCACATCTCCGCGGCAAGAGTCGTTGACATTTGAGCCTGCCGAGGCCCATCAGCCAGTAGCGGTAACATCGAGGTCAAAGGAGCCCCTGAGCACTCCCGAGGCGCCATCAGAAGACGACACTACAGTGGCTACAAGCCATGTAAACAGGGAGCAGTTTGAACCACATCTGTTCTATATCCCGCTTTCATCAGACTCGGCTCCTCGAAATATTTCTTCCTCTCTGCCAAGAGGAAGCAGTGCTTCTTCGCTCTACAGCATCTCTCCACGGGCTCTTAGTATTGACGTTTTCATTTCGAACCACGCCTCAAACGGCGCTTTTCCCTCAGAAGATGATGCGGAAATTGGACCTTCTCATTCAGTTGCTCATGCCTGGGCTCCATCAAATGACGCTGCTGCTCGCCAGTCATCTACCTCATGTCCTCAATACAACCTTGAGGAAGCTTCCAAAAAGCTTTTGGCACTGATCAACCCTTCTCATGAGTCGCTATCGCCTAAAGCTGACCACAGGGGGACCCTTCGATCCAGTAGCCAGGAGGCACTTCACGCTGGTACTCATCCTCAAGAGCTAGTTGCCGCTGGTCCCGATTTCCAAGAGCAAGTTGCCTCTGATGCCGGACCCCAAGAGCCAGTTGCCTCTGCTGCCGGTCCCCAAGAGCCCATTATGCCAAAGCCTATGACCGAGAGACGCACTCCCATGTTTCCCAGCGAGATTGCTGAATACGACAAGCGTCAGTATCACCATGAACAACGTCTGAAAATATTAAACCAACAAATAAATGCACACTTGACTCCGCTAGATGCTCCTAACGACTCGACAAGTTCTCTGGAGGAGCCCGAACTAGCAGGAATTGCGCATAATAGGCCGGTATCCGGTGGTTCGCTCGGAGAACAAAGTGGGCTACCTTTTCAAGCTGCCCAACCGGCTGCTTCTCCTGCCACCACTTGCACACAGGAAGCGGCTTCCAATCAGCCTGGACCTCTGGCCAGTCAATATTCAAAACAAACTATCCCATGTACGCCACTTAAAAGAGATCCCGAGAGCAAAGATGGAGAGCCGAAGTCTTCTATCCACCCTAAAGGGCCCCATCTTGTTGTCACTCCAGAGTCAAAAACGACCTGCCCTGTTTGGCCGGCCAAAAGATCGCCCGAGTCCAGAAAGATGGCGCCAAAAACCTTTACTATACCGAGGAGGAAGTCTCAGTCTCAAGATTCCTCCGTCACTCTTTCAAGAGACCACCAGATGGTGTTGGACAAGTCTCGCGTGCTGGAAGCGCCAATTTCTGAAACTCCAGATCCAGCCGTTTCAGCTTCTAAAGAGTTGGCTTCCAAGTCCCCTGCTACAAAGATGCCAGCTTCGAAAGCCCCAGTTCGCAAGTCTCCATCTCTCGAGGAGACAGCCCCTAAAGTGTCGCCCCCCGCAGTCTTGGCTCCCAAAATCTTGACTCACAAACCGCCAATTCCTGAGGCTCAAGTTCCACAGGTCTCAGCCCCCAAGGTCTCGCTTCCTGAGAGTACAGCCTATAAAGCGCCATGTCGTAAGGGTCCAGGCTTCACAGCTTCAGCTCCTAGTGTCACGGCTTCCAAAGTCCCAGCACCTGATGTCTCGGCTCCAAAGACGCCGGTTCCGCAAGTCTCGGCACCTAAAGCTCCAACGCCTGATGTCATTCGTGAAGGCCAGTCTTCTCCTCCTCTCCTTGACAGGCAACAGTCCAAGTCCTCCGGGGCAGGACCGGTCCCGGAGGCGCCTGCAGAAATCTCTCTCCCACCAAGTTCAGTGGCTGATGAAAAGTCTAACAACGAAGCTGTTGACCAAACTGCAAATATTTCGTCGAGTTCAGTGCCTCAAGCCACAGCTGTCGATTCCAAGGCGAAACCATCAAGAAAGGACTTTGTTACAAAAAAGCAGAAATGGCACAAGAACAAATCAAAAGCCGCCAAGACAAGGAGCAACGCGAAGGCAGATTCCTCTCTTGTCGAGTCCCCTGCAACTAGCCAGCAAGTCTCCGATTCAAGGGCGGCTACGAGTGAAGGTGGCATAGTGCCCGTTGATTCGAGTCTCGAGGTTGTACCGGAATCTTGTAGGATTCAAGATGATGGAACTGTTGGCCAAGAGGCAATTTTTGCAGCCAGACAAGGCAAGAGTGTCGAAGCGCCTTCTGAGCTTGTCGGGGATCAAGAGGCTGAGACATGTGTCACGACTGAGGAGAATGTGATGGAGGGCAGTGAAGCGCCAGGTGAGAAGGCATCTGGCGACACAACTGCTAGGGGCAAAGTTCGGCCAAGCGATCACCACATTTATCGATCTTGGAGTTCTACAAAGTCACGAGTTGTCGCGCCGAGTCGCAGCAAGGCTAGCAGAGTATCATTTGATGTTCTTGATGTACAGGATACCGAAGAGGTAGAAACAGCATCAAGCTTGCAGGCTTCACATGCTGAGCCCATGTTGGCGGCTAATGAGTCTGATGATGGTATTTCATGTCATGAAGCGTGTGCAAAGGGCACAGTCAGCGAAGCTCGAGATGAATGCGATGCATCGACACTGGAAGCAAGCCGTGAGGGAGCTCGGTTGGAGGAAAAGGAGGAAAAGAATGTCTTGGCTGCATCGGACGCTGCCAAGTCTCCAGCAGGCCTTGAAGCTGCCAATACAAGGTCAGAGGATGCAGAGGGTCAGCATGATTCTGGGCCAAGATCTGCCGGCAAGACACGGAGCTCGAAGAGGAAAAAATCTGGCAAAAAGAAGGCAGAACAAGGCGGGTCAAAAGATCAGACTGAGCCCATATCGGAGGAGCCAGGGCCGAAGACCGAGAGCGAGGCAGGTGGCGCAAGCAAGACGGGGGCTGAGACGGCCTCGAAACCTCTGCTGCTCTCGGATACTAGAGGCGCTTATAAATGGTTCAGCACGGAGAGCGCAAATTACTTCCGGACCAGAGACTTTAGCTTGAGCATCAATGTCTGCGAGTGGACATATGCGCGGGACAAGTTTTGCCTGATAGATCTCGACTGGAGTTCCATGGAAACGGCGGACATCATAGACCAAAGCCTTGTACATGGCGGCCGAGTAATGCGATGTTTTGACGAGCTGCAAGATATGCTAGCATCGCACGGTGCAGTCATCTGGCGGCGCTGGAGCCAGAAACGGAGGCATGAGCGGGAGCGCATCTTGTGCGAGGCGATGCCGGGCCTACCTGAGCCCCATCGCCCTGATCTGTGTGCCATGTGGGCGCAGCACTTTGGAAACAATCTCTTCACCATGGACCGCAGACTTCGATATCTCTTCATGCTCCCCTACATGAGCAGGGAAGATCTGCTCCAAGGCAAGAATTTGCTGGATCTGCTTTGGGCGCGTGGCGCCTATCATCCTGCACTCCATGCCGCTCCGGACGCTGAAGGCATGAGCTTGGGACTGACTCAAAACGTGATTAGCCTTCCCAAGAACGCAAAACACACCATGTTTCTCCAGGCCACCCAGGCGCGCAGACACTATGGCCAGCAGGTGGCGTAGGATGGCTCGCCCATGGCCCATGCGGCGAATCGCTTGCGGCTGCAGTATTCGCCTGGCGAGGGCGCCTACATTATTGAAATACAGCTCACCGTTCTAAAGTTTCTCAACAAGGTGTGCAAAGCCCTTGTTCCAAGCCCCCTTGACCAAAGTCGTGCAGATGAGAATGCCTGGTCCGCCCTCTACATATTGCCCAAGACAGACGATTTGTACGGCCCTTCGCTTGGTGCCCGAGTCATGACGGCGCCCTTTCAGCCCCCCAAGCAAATCAATTTCGACCGTCTTGTCGCCATCTTGGAGGCCCTGGGGGCCTGTAGTGCCAATCATCTCTTCAGTCTGCGCACCGACCCAGGGTATTGGAATGAGTGGCTTCGTGACGCGGCAGAGCATCATGTAGAGCACATCTTGGACATCAATGGCCAGCTTCATCCTCATCTCACAGCACCAAGCTGCACATATTACTGGGCACGCGTTATTCGCACCACAATCCTGTGGAGCTATTTCGCTGCCGATATCCATCCCTTGTTGGCTCGAGCTGCAAACGAGCTCAAGGATGAGTATGTGCAGCACAGCACCCCCTTGAACAATCTGGAGCCGCTGCCCAAGAGAATCGAGGACGCCGTCTTGTATTTGCGCTACTTCCTCGACAGAGCAATCCGAGGACTACTCTTCACCTTTCGACAATGCGCCCAGGGTTCGCCCCCATTACGCAGGTTATTCCGTCGCGAAATCTGCAGTGTCTCCAACGATGACCCTGCCATTATGGAAGCAGTACCGCATGACATTACTATAGAAGAAACCGAAGCTGTTCGTCTCTTGACCGGCGTCTGGGATTCTCCCAGGGGAATGGCTCCCGTTGTCCTAAGTCCCACGTTGGACGAGTTGGACCGCTAGATGCGGACCCATCAAGGCTCCAAGCACCTTGTTACTCCTTTTGTAGCCAAAATTATCGGCGATCTCTCCACCTTGTCAGAAGCCACCAGACAGTTGTCATTGTTCCGGCCCTGGAGCCGAGGCTTTGGCTATCTCATGATGCTGCGCCACGAATCACTAAATCGTGCATGGCAGTATCACAGATCAGCCATCACCAAGCTCATCAGAAGGTTTCCCGAGAAGCTCCTCATCACTAACGCTTCCGAGTTGGGCAAACCGCAGGGAGACAAGTTTTACTATCCCGAGGACAAGCGACGCACGCCAGAATGCGTCCAAGCCCTTCGCTCAGCCGAGCAGAATCTGGATAAGTTTTGGCGGGCAATTGACAAGCTCATCTATACAGCATGTGGCGATCTGACTGACAGCAACATGCTCGGTCAGGTTTTGTCTTCCAACGTGCCAAGCGTAGAACGCATCTCGCTATCAGCCGAGTCGGACATGGCGGAAATGACAAAGGCTGCCATTGTCAATGCAAATCATCATTCTGTTCCGCTGTCCCCTCTCTGGGGCGAGATGTTTGGAGAACCCGTCGGTCCTCAAAAGCTGTGGAAATACACGGTACTCATCCCCGATAACTTCGTTCCTACGGCACTGGAAAAGGCAGGCTTCGACAAGGACGCTCCCTCACCGGTTTTAATCGCCATCCAAAATTCCAGGGGGATTATGAAGAAAGCGGCCATGTCCTTACTGGATGATCTTGAGATGCCTCATACAAAACAGAACATTGGAGACTTCATGGAAATATTTGTCCGTACCCAAATAGATCAAGTGTCAGGTATCCCTGGTGGCGACTGGTTCCTCAAGGCTGCCCACGACATGATGCTAGAATACTCAGAGTCTCAAGACCCGGATTCCATCATCGTTGAATCTTCGCAGGCGCCAGCAGCTTCAGCGGATTCAGAGCCAAAATCGCGAATGACAGCTCCAGAGGCGGCAGAAATCTTAAGCGCTATGAATTATTCTCCTGTTTCGACAATGGAGCCCGAAGCCACGACGCAGGTGGAGTGGGGCAATAGAGGCGGGACACCCCCAAAGGAAACCAAGGACCAACAGCAAGATGCACAAGAGCTCAGTGCCCATCCCCCACCTCAAGAAAAGGTTCAACAAGGCGTGTTGGAAGAGGCTTTGTCGCAGTCGCAGCTGTTGGAGCAGGCTCCAAGTGACGATGCGGGGGAGAGTCAGGACCAAGCAGCCCAAGAGCCCCCCACCAAACACTCACGACCTGCTTCACTGCAACAAGACAAAGTTCGACAAGATGTAGTGGAGAAAGCCTTGTTCAAGTCGCAGCCGTTGGAGCAAACAACAAGCTCGGAGCAAGGTTCATCGCACTTGTACCAGCAGCCAAAATGCCTCGTCGCTTTGGAGGTGACTCCAATTGTGCAGGAGCGCGAAGTGACTGAATTGTCCGATGAAGACGAGAGCTTGCAGGATCAAGCATTGACGGGTGTGATCCAAGTAGGAGACGGGACAGACCAAACTTCAAAACCGGAGGCATTAATTCACTCTTCACAAGATCAAGGCGAAGTACGGCAAGAAGGAGCGACGACGGAGGCTTCTCAGCAACAAGAGTCGATTAGGACATTGGAAAGAAACCCTGGTAGCTCCTCCACCCGGAAAGAAGAAGTGACTGAGGCCTCTGCAGACAAGTCGGCACGCCCTTTGCAGCAAGAGATTACAGTTCCAGCCCTCCAAGAACAAGGTTCTGCTCAGCGTTTTGGACAAGAGAAGCTGATTGGAGCCCTCCCAGATCAAGGTTGTTCCGAGCCTCCCCAGCAGGAGAAAGGGGTAATTGAGCTCTCTGAAGAGCAAAATTATTCTCAGTCTACCAAGCCACAAGAGAAGGTGACCAAGGCTTCTATAGAGCAAATTTGCTCTGAATCCACCCAGCCGCAAGAGAAAGTGGCCAAGGCCTTTAAAGAGCAAACTTGTTCTCAATCTACAAAGCCACAAGAGAAGGTGACCAAGGCTTCTATAGAGAAAATTTGCTCTGAATCCACCCAGCCGCAAGAGAAAGTGGTCAAGGCTTTTGAAGAGCAAACTTGTTCTCAGTCTACCAAGCCACAAGAGAAGGTGACCAAGGCTTCTACAGAGCAAATTTGCTCTGAATCCACCCAGCCGCAAGAGAAAGTGGCCAAGGCTTTTGAAGAGCAAACTTGTTCTCAGTCTCCCTTACACGAAGAAACAGCCGAGGCCCCTAAAGATCAAGCATCGATGCCTACTTTGCAACAAGAGGGGCCTGTTGAGGTTGCAGAAGAGCAAGCATCTTGTCAACCTCCTCCTCCCTTGGAAACGACTAAAACCACTGAAAACCAAGCACCGACGCAAGTTGGGCAGCACGGTGCGGCGACAGATTCGATCAAGGAATACTCGACAATGCCTCAGCAGCAAGATGAATTGACAGAAAAGTCGGGAGACACGGCTGCAACAAATTATTCGGAGCAATTGGAGACACAGAAAGTCTTGCCCCACGATTCACAAGGTGCACTGGCGGGCCAAGAGGGAGACGAGTGTGAACTGCATGAATGTCAGGTCCCGGGAAGCTCAGCAAAGAAAATGACGTCTGATGATGATGATGTAATTGCCGTCGACAGTCGCGCTCTCAAGGTATTTCGAACCGTCTTCCAGGACGCAATGACGATCCAAACTCCAGGAGAAGTCGTGTGGCAAGATTTTGTACATGCAATGACTTCGACTGGTTACTTTACCGCCGAAAAGATGTACGGCTCGGCGTGGCAGTTTCACAAGACGCAAGACGCTCCAGTAACGTGGCCGGTAACGAGAATTCAATTCTACGAACCATATCCACGGCCAAAGATGGCGTTTATCGAGGCAAGACGATGTGGCAAGTGGCTGAACAAGACATTGGGATGGGAAGCTTCTACCTTTGTGCTCAAGGACAAGGAGCCGCAATGAGGGCAAAAAATTTGTGGCCATGGATCGACTTGTTGTCCTCGTTGGATCAAGTCTTGTCTAATTGTTTTGTGGCAGCGTTTGTATTTGCGGCGAGCTGATACTGTCGGATATATATGTATGACAGCGTTGTATAGAGCGTATCAAGAAGCTTTTCCAGGCAACCATGATTGTGGCAGGATGGCACCAAGTGGCTAGATGGAGGGTTTCTTGAGTAGCTAAGGGTCAGTGGATGCTGCGGGCTGGGAGCTAGATATCATGGTCACGTGACCACGCCCTGTGACCACGCGATCAAAATGATGGTTTCCCTTTTGTGACGAATCAATCAGGCGAGGGGCCTTTTGATGCGGTGGGTGTATTGCGGATTATAGATGGGCCGAAGGGCGCACGTTGCGGCCCACCGAGCACGGCGCTATGCCAAAAACGGACTTGGAAAAACCGGAGCGTCAAAAAAGTTGCATCGTCGGCCTTTGCATCATGCTTTTCGAGAGCTTTTCGCCGCCAACGACGACAGCCGACCTCTGCAACAGCGGCTTGATTAGCAGTTGCGTGTTTCCTACTTGTCAGCGCTATTGTGCACGAGACCATGGACCACGGCCGAGATCCCTGCCCCTGGGTTATTCTCAATGACTTTGGAGGTGCATTTTGCATGGGGGTGTGTATGATTTCTTTCTCTTTTATCCATTGTGCGGGCTGCAGGAGACGGCTCGTGCACTGAGGCACTGACGAGGGCAGAAGGGGCAATAAGAAATACAACAGGGAAGCAGAATGAGATGGATCCAAGAAGCAAGAAGAGGACAAGACGAGAAGGAGGAAACGAGAAAAAGACAAGTCCAAGGCTAACCATTTTCCTCGGCACTCAACAGGCTATTGGCGGCACCATCTGGCATGGCATCAAGGGCTTCCGTAACTCGCCCTACGGAGAGCGACGCATCGGCGCCATTACTGCTGTCAAGATGCGCGCGCCCGTGCTGGGCGGCAACTTTGGCGTCTGGGGCGGCCTTTTTTCCACCTTTGACTGCGCCGTCAAGGGCGTGCGGCAAAAGGAGGATCCGTACAATGCGATTATAGCCGGCTTCTTTACCGGCGGGTCGCTGGCGATTCGCGGCGGGTACCGGTCAGCGCGCAATGGCGCCATCGGCTGTGCGGTCCTGCTGGCCGTCATTGAGGGCGTGGGCATTGGCTTTTCCAAAATGCTGTCCGGGAATACAAAACTGGAGATGCCACAAACGGTGCCGGCATAGGCTGTTGTTGTTTTCTCCGCCACGTGTCTTTTTCTCTTATTCGATGTTATTACTCTTTCTTCTTCTTTTTTTTGGGGGGGAGAGGGGGGAAAGTGTTGACGGCTTTGCGGGGGTTCAAAGCCATGTTATATTATGTTCTTTTTTTTTCACGTCTTGTTTCTACAGTTTTGCGGTGTTTTTATCGGGCTGTTTTCCAGGTCCTTCTCACCCGTTATGCTGAGGAGCATTATCTCAACTCACTGTACAGCTTCCCAGGGGTTAAATGGACGGCTTGGTTTCTCAACATTTTTCGGCCACTACTCGAGACGCATGAGCAAATAGACATGTCATGGCAAAATAGCCAATACGTCAAGACGGATGAACACATAATGAAGATAAGCAAATCGCTCAAAGCCAACTTTGCCGAATCCCTCCCGCATCGCACCGGCGTTTAGATTTACACTAAAACAAGACCCATTTACAAAACGTCCAGCTCAAAAGCAGTAGCCTCTTGAAGAGTACAATCTGAAACAGCTCAAGAAGAAAAGAACAAGCTTGCTGATCTTCTTACCAACAAGCAAACTGTCCCGCTTCAGGAAGAAAGCAAAGGGATAAAAAGCTCTCAAGCGTAGTAGTACAGAATGAGGAGCAGGAAGAAGCAAAACCCCAGAGTAAAAAGGGCCGGCTGGTGTTTTGCTTATTTTCTTGCTCCATGTTTCCTTCTTCTCGCTTGCCACCCGCACTTTGAGCCCGTGAGCTACATGCAATGCAATACAAGACCCCTTTCTCTCTTTGCCAACTTCCCGAATCCCGACACCGGTCCAAACCGAAAGGGCTGCTGCAACACAAGCCTCCAAAAGAAAAATTCGTTTTTTCTTGTTTCAATTTGTTCACATCCATGCCGTTCAGCCTCGATTTACCAGTACGCCACAGTGCGCTTCACAAGACAATTCCAAGACCTTGTTCCAACTCTTTGGGGGTCTTGTTTCCCTTGCCCTCTGGCCGTGGTCCCCACCAAGCCCGGCATCATTTGTTTGCCTTGGCCCACTCCATTTTCTTTCCAAATTTGCAGGCATTTATTATACCAAAAAAGTGTGCCTACATACAGTTTTACATGCTTTTTTTTGTCCTGTGATAGCCACCCAATGCTTCCACGATTGTGCGCCATTTCCAATATTGCATCCAGTTCCGGGGTATCAAGCTTCCTTGCCATGTCTCGTCTCAATTCCTTCACCCTCGGGTTTTCTTCGCCGTCTATAGCCTTGTTCTGCCTCGCCAACTGTCTTTAAGAATCAGCTAGTCCAGCCGCCACCTTGACTGCTAGGTTCACGTCTTTGCGTCTCACTCCTGGAGTGCGCACCAGACAAACAGACTTGTGCACAATTTCTATGTGGCATCAGTTGAGAAGCTCAAAACACAACACGGGACAAGGAAAAATATACTCACGATCAATCAGCTTATTGACATCAATAGTGATCCTTGTTCGGGGCCAGGCCGGGGCTTGCCACATGTTTATGCCGTCATTAGGGCCAGGGCACATAAAAGCGTTGAAGCCATTGTTCAAGTCGTGCCCTCCACCAGCGATGCCATTAGCAAAAGGCGGCGTCATCATTGGTGGTGGTGCCATCATGGCCTGGGTAGCCATTGTTTGTGGTGTTGATGGCATCATGCGATACTCCGTCTCGGGACTGTTTCCTGACCAACCACGACCACCGGGGCCGCTAATACTGCCATAGCCCGAGTCAGATGGGGCGAGCCCAGCGTTGCCAAGGGCTGCCTGGTCGCCTTGGAAAATTGCAACGCTGCCGCTTGACGCCGTGCCAGAGTCTTCCTCGAGCTCGCCAAGGTTGATATCGGCCTCGATGAAATCAGCGCTTCGCGGTATCGTAATGCCCAGCTTGCGCAGGTACACTTCGACTTCGTCCGCGTCGAAAAAGTCGCCCTCAAAGCCCGGTAATAAGATGCGCAACCGGGGGTCAAGTCGGTCCTTGCGCGTCTCTTCAACCTGCGATCCAAAGGGACCCATGGAGAAGCCAGTACCATCTAGCTGCTTATCAAATTCGCGAGTGCCTAGATTGCCAACAGGCAGATTCATGCCATCTGCTTGTGACGTAATTCTAGTCTTTTCATTCATGAAAAAGGTGCCCGCGCCCCCTAGGTTGGTAAAAGGCGCTCTCCAGTAGCTCAAGCTTTCAAGCTGGCTTCGGCTAAGCGTCAGCTTGAGCCGCTCAATAACAGCTTCTCGAGATTCGAAGAAGAGACAAAACCCAAAGACTGCGGCATAGCGGCGGGCAGGTGGATTCTCCATGGATATCAAACGCAGACCGGCCTCGCAATTGGCACGTTGCAGCCGGCGACCAAACGTCACCTCATGGGCGGCATACGATGAGGGAGGCGGTAGACGGGAATATATCAGAGGCCCCATGGCATCTGCAGAGCTAGCCTCCATGGACGAATAAAAGGGAAAGCTGGCATTATCTCGAGTTGGCTGCGTCACCACTTCGTAAGAGAGGGAGGCAGGCATGTGTATGCTTGGTGGCGAGCCATTGGCTTTGTTGCCTGTTGGCCGCTGCTGCTGTGCATGTGTCAAGGCAGATGGAACTGCTGGTGCATGAACAGAAGACCTCTTCATGTGGCTCTCGTCGACATCTGACTGGGCAGAGCCACTGCTGCTTTCCTTTACCATGGACGACGGCTTTTTAAAGCGGTCCGCAAATAATTTTAGTTGTTCTGCAACATGAGGAGCTGCACTAAGGGCTCCATCGGCCATGAAAGAATTGACGAGTTGGCCAAGTTCCTTGGTCATAGAGCTGTTTGCGCTTTCGAGGTCTTTGACCTTTTGTTCCAAAGTGGTAATTGCTGTGTCCTTGCGGTGTCGGTAAGCCCGCTGGGCAAGGCGAATCTGCGTGCGACGACGCTACATTGGTGTCAGACATGGCAATGGCGCAATGAAGAATGCAAGAACAAGGGATATACAAACATCAGCAGCGGTTTCATCCTTGGTATCTAACCGTGGCCGTCCTCGGGCCCGCTTACGAGGACCCTCTGGACCGCCATCGTGATCGACATTGAAGTCTCCCTCTTGGCCTAGGTCCTGAACATCTTGTGATGAGCTGGCGCGTTTGGTCCTTGGGGACGGATTGCTGTTGGCAGGAGCGACATCATGGTTGGCGTGGCTGAGACCTTGATCTAGCAGAGGGGCATTGACAAGACCATAATGCTGAGAATTGAACATGGTGAAGTCGGGCTCCGAAGGAAACGAGTCCATGGCAAATGGAACAGCCTGAGGCTCCAAGGGGTTAAATGTGGCCGCCATCTGGCCAGAGGCCTGGGCCGAAGGATCCAGTTGGGGATGGACACGAGGAGCAACCATGGATGATGAGTGGGCGCTATCAGTGTCGTCTTGTTGTCCGTCAGAGGGTGCACACCAAGACACAGACGCTGGATCAAATGAGGCAAACAAGTGCGAGGGCTGGGTCGAAGCAGCAGAGACTGGCTCGATGTCAGAGGCCAACTCTGCAATCTTGGCCTGGGAGTGGCAAGGGCACCCCTGCTGACAAGCCGACGAGTCAAGTGACGATTGGGGCCCGGTCAGAGATGGGCTGCAGTTGTCGGAGCCGAAGAGGCAGAGAGGAGCGGCGCTGTCAGGAGTGAAGCGCGAAGCAGGGTAGCAGCGAGCAGTCGAGGAAGCAGACGATGGAGGCTTGGAAAGGACGTAGTAGTTGACAATGCTGTCGGCGTTGGACGAGCGAGGAGCAAGGAGGTGCCGACGGCTGGAATCATTGGGAGAATTGCAAGGCTCGAGATGCTGAGGACGACTGGGCTCTAATGAGCCCAAGTGGACAAAAGAGTTTGACCCTTGGCCATCTATGTCTGTGGGCCATGGCTGCTTCCGCTGCCGTTGCCATCCGACTCGCGATACCAAATTGTCGGGACGGCAAGGCTTTCCGGAGCAGGCGATGCTAGCGTTGGTGGTAGTGGCAGAGGTAGAGGCAAGGACAGAAGCTGCCAAGGCACCCGTTGCGGCACCCGCCATGGTACCTGGGTCCATATCGCCGGCCACGGCCCCAACTCTATTGTCGATGGCGCGAGATCTGCTGGTTGGTGTGCTAGTGGATTTGCTAGTGGGTTTGCTAGCGGAGGTGCTAGCGGGTTCACCAGTGGGTTTATGAGTGCATGTACCAGAGGGTGTGACAGTGGGTGTGACAGTGGGTGTGCCAGAGGGTGTGCCAGACAATGTACCAGAGGGTGTGCTCGTTGATTGCAGGCCAGCGTGTCATGAGCCAGCATCATGGCCACAGGGTTTGCGACGACGCCAACTCTGCCCGCTTGGAGCACCGGCAACGTTTCAATCGTCCACGGGGTCTCTCAGAGCGCACTAGGCGACAAAGGCCCCTGGGCATCAAGGGCACCGAGGATGCAAGCTACAATTACTTGTGTCCATCAAGAACAAAAAAAGATGAACCGACGGCGACGGCTTGGCATGTGCTTGCAGCAGCAACATGTCCAGCAGCACGGTTGGGCCAGGAAAGGCTCGAGAGGCAAGGTCCGCTTTATAGCTGCTCAGGTCTCGCGGTGCCGTGGTACAAGCTGCACATGCCATTGCCCCAGCCGTCTGGGTCTGATTCGACAAGAACCCGGCGTTCTGGTTACTGCCCGCACACACGGGTATGCACCATGGCGACAGGTGTCACCTCGAAACCGTGCCTGGTAGCTTTTCCTGGTAGCTTTTCCAGGTAGTCTTTTCCTGGCCCCCTAAAAAGCGGCTAAGTCGATGAACCGTCCATCGTTGGCCGATAATTTTCGGGGACCCAAGGCGACGCGGCAGGCCAGATGCCCGCTTCCAATTGGCCCTGCTTGTGGCACGCGCTGCCCTGACCAAGCCCCCTGGCTGGCAGTCTCTGGCACGCTTGGCTTGCATGCGCTGGCGCACCTTTGACTCAGGCGAGCAACACCTGGGTCTACTTGGCAACACTGGCTGCTTGGTCTGCCAGTGCAAAAAGAAACGACAGAGACGACTCTAACTAGAATGGGGCCGTCGTCTTGTCTCGACTTGGAGTAAGCGGGGATTCAAGTAGCGTTACAAGCGCGCCGTGGCCTCGCATAGGTGAAGGTGCCCAGTCAGGACAATCACGTGAACGAGTATGCACGTGACAAAGCACCACTGCCATGCTGTGGCGGACACGCAACACAGTGCGGCTGTGACAAGCGGTGCGAGGCGACTGGCGGACTAAAAGAAGATGGGGCGTGATTGTGTTGGCCATCCATTGTTGCGGCCCGAGAGCGTGGTTCCGAGCAACTTGGATGACGCAGGCGGGGAATTTGCTGGTGCTTGTAAATGGCTGTCGCACATTGGGTCAATGGCCATGCACATCTACCCTAGATAAATACGGCGCTTTTCTTTGCTTTGCGCAATCATTTGTTGAGCAGCCATGACAGAAGTCAACGTTGTGAATTGCAAGCGGCATAACGGCTGCTCAGTGTTTCTTGTCGCATTGTCTCGGCTATCGACCAGTGCTTTTGCTCCTTGTTGCTTTTAGACTACGCTTCGTCGACAGCAGTTTGCCGATTCGTACCGACTAGGAATGGATATGAAGACTATCCCAAAACAAGACTCTAGACTATATATAACAAGGGTCACGGCAGTCCTTTAAGCAGATTGCACTATTACACAATGTATCAAAATGGTAGCTTGTTGATTGAAACATATGACAGCTCGTAAAACTTGCGCTGTAGACTCAACTTTTATGGCGTACGCTATGTGCCAAGAAACAAAGGAATCTGGTCGCATGCTATGCAAAGCTTGTGTCGGCGGCATTGATTGCTTCATGTCAGAATCTGCAACCAACTGCCTCGCCTCTAAAAATAGCCCTAGATAATGTTTGCCACTCGATTCTTGCCATACTGTCGATACCTTTGTTTACGAACCTTCACCTCTATCTCTACTGTTCATATAGATCGATGCGCCCTGTTTCTGTATTGCTGACTGCCTACGCATCAATGACACTGATTCAGGCCACAGTCAAGACCTATGCTGGCCGGCCTTACGAAATTTCAGACCATACTAAATATTCTGGACCATGATGAGCCGAAACCGAAGTCGTTCCGTTGGGGCGTTTACTGGAGGCCAAGAATTAGATACAGACCTTATTGTCCATCTCTTGTCCGGCCTGGACTCAGCATCACTTCCAGAAGAAGAGGCCGTGATCAAGGTATAAGCATCTCTGCTGCATCGCATGTATAGCCTTCTGCAGTGCAATCAAAGAATTTGTAGGAAAGTCAGACGGGTTGCTGGTTTCTGCAAGCTTCTTACTAGCTTTAGGAATTGAGAAAAATGCCAAAGGGAAAGCTGAAAAGCATGGAGGAGCTAAGTGACAAGGATAGCAAGAGCGAGGACATGGCTCACGATAGTGTCTTTTTTAGAGAGATGAGGGAAATTACGGCACATTACGTACATGTGCAATGGAATCAAGCATGACTAGCTATTGTCAATACCTAGCTAGACCAACACTTTGATCGATCGACATGTCCTTTTCCCTGCAAAATGATACCTAAGCTTTTACTGCTGTATATGATTATGGTGTGCCTCTATATACACTAGCCCTTCACACAGTGCATGCGTAAATTACTAGAGGTAGGAGGAGCATGTACAAGTACTATATAGTAGATATGTCTGTCGATTGTACCACTTCCTACTCTTACTACCTCCTTCTTACATGGCGACTTGGGGCCACCGTGGTGCATGCTAGTATAATAAACCCAACCAGTACTAATAACAGTACTAGTACTACTACCACTACCACCACTACCACCACTACCACCACTACTACTAGACCGTAGCGTGGCATCTGGCACTAAATATTAGAGGGCCAATTATAAGACTGAAGCGGGCGCCAGCAAAAGCAAAGCGGCAACAACAATCGCTTGCAATACGTATGTCACGGCGAAGCCAAGGCACCATGGCTAGTCGGTCGCCACAGCCCTGGCGGCGGCAAGCTCAGCCCCCCGCCTGGGCGGCTCTGCACACGCTTCAAGGATAAGCCGAATGCAAAATCGGCTTAACTGAAGCAGCCTTTAATTTTTTTCGCTTTCCCTTTGATGCATTGGCATGACATCGCCACCACCCACTAGGCATCGGCAGATTTTGCTCTTTTGGGCACTAGCACCTAGCCCTCGGCCTGGGCTCGTCGAGACAGAGAGACACTAAACACCATGGGCGACGGGCCCTTTGGTAGTGGCTGGACTACCGTCGGCCACAAAATGTCGGCACCGAGCGGGTCCCTCGGACGCGTCTGGGAGATTGAGCAAGAGCTTCGCGAACGCGACGCCATCTCAGCATGGGATCGAGACGACGACTGGCCCGGCGTGTAAGCTAGCCGTGCCATTTCGCCCATGCGCGGCTTCTGACTAGACCTAGATACCGCCCTCCTTCGCGAAGCTTTGACGCCAAGCGCTTTGATGGCAGCCTCATTGAGCTGGGTGACCTCGGGATTGGCGCATTTGGCTCGGTAGACAAGATCCAACACGGTGGCGTCGCCCTGGCTCGCAAGCGCATCACACGCACCCGCGGACTGACGCTCAGCGACCTGCGCCAAGAGGCATTGACCATGCGCAAGCTCGACCACTGCCACGTTGTCAAGCTGGTTGCCACGTACGCTCCGCGCCCTTTTGAACTATGTCTGCTTATCTGGCCCGCGGCGCTCTGCAGCTTGAGCTCGCTGCTCCAAGACATTGAGTGCCTGCGCCTTGGCAATGGCGATCGCGAGGACATTGTGCAGAGGCTGTACGGGCTGCATCTCAGAGACGACGACGCTCCCGCACCGCCGCTTGGCGCAGACGACACTACCACCTACCGCTTTCTCTGCTCCCTCATAGGCTGTCTTGCCCGCGCCTTGGCTTACTGCCATGCCAAGGGCGTTCGCCACCTCGACATCAAGCCGTCCAATATCCTGCTCAACCCCAACCGCGTCTATCTGGCCGACTTTGGCATTTCGCAGGACGTCAGTGACCGCGACCACACAACCATTGACGGCGCCCCAGGCACCGAGAAGTGGCGCGCCCCTGAACTCCATGGCAGCCATGGCTCCAGCATGCAACTTTCAGATATTTATTCTCTGGGCCTCGTATACTTGAACATTGCCACAGTGCTCTACAGCAGCCGACTGGCCGACTTTGAAGATAGTCTTCGCTATTCGCACTGTCTCTGTCTCGACGAACGCCTTCGGATCCGTGAGGAAAAGGTCAAGAAGCATCTCGATGGCCTTTCTGCCTGTTGCCTTGCAACGCCGCGCTTTGCCCTTGGACACGATGGCCAAGAGACGGTGCGCCCGCGGCCACTAGTCACACTCATTGCACAAATGCTATCACGCAACCCACGAAGCCGACCATCTGCCGAAAAGGCTGACGAGAAGCTTTCCATGCTCGGCGGCATCTATCAGATATATCATTCCGACTGCTGCAAACGGCCTGCTCGGTGGATGGAGGACAAGTGGGACAAGAAGCTGACAATGCTGGCCAGTCTCAAGGCCAAAAACGAGCAGCAGCGCCAGAGGATTCTGGAGCTAGAGGGCAAAGACGAGACATACGAGGCGCGCATTGAAAACGCCCACCTGGCGCACAAGGACCGCATTGATTGGCTGCAGAAGCAGCTGCGAGAGGCAGAGGATGAGTGCCGGCGACTGGAAAAAGAAAAAAGCGGGCGCAAAAAGAGCCATGCCCGCGGCTACCAGGGGTCTTCTCGCTCCGCCTCGCGGTGTACAAGTCAAGACAGCAGAGCAAATTGTGCTGCTTCCAGCCCTCCCCCCATCTTGGGAAAGACACTACAAGTACCCATGAGGTCTGCGGCGCAGCCATGGTCCCGTCCAGCCGCGGCCAAATCTCCGCCACCCAGAGGACGGCCTGGGTCATGCATCGAGACATCGCTGAGGCCTGGGCCAACCCGCGTGGCCCAAGCGCCGCGTCGACCCTCGCCCTCGGAAAGCTCGACTGGGTACAAGCTTCGCTCCCGGGGCTCTGGCTCCAGACTGCCGCTGCCTGTGACCCCAGTCCGATGTGAAACACCAGCTCTAGGCCACGATCCGAGCATGTCGGAGAGCAGCATGGCATCATCAATCTTTTCTCGCCGTAGCATTGAGACGGCGCCGACGCCGGCATATGGTAGCCCACAGCTGCAACATCCTGCAGCGAATGAGTCGAGTGCCGAGCCCCAATGGACGCACCTACCCGCCAAGCCATCAATGCAGCCGTGCCATGTAGCGGCGCCTCCAAACCTGGGGCTCTCGACAGTGCCTTTGTCTCGAAGGAGGAGACTGGGCTTTGCACCTGAGGATATTGTCGACAGGACGGCACGGCCTATAGTGCCGACGCTGCAGTCTACCAAAAGCTGGGCCGACGTGGCCAAGTCTAGTGCCATTGGCAAGGTGAGGATTACGGCGGTGAAATGAAGCTGCTCGTGGTGGCGCTCGTACCCTTTTTCTTCTTTGCTCTCCCTCCTTTGATCCTCGTTTGACTCTCCGGTAGTACGAGGTGAGCCATGAAGCGGATATTGGTCCAAGGGGAAAAAAAGTAGTCGTCGCAAGAGAAAGCGAGTGAGACAAAAACTGTCAAGAGGTTTCACCGTGAGCCACAGCCGTGGTACGCGGGAGACTTGGGGAATAGCAAAGCAGCCTTGTGTAATTTACCACTCTTCAAGTATGTATGTATGGACATACCTGGGCGAAGCCATTTCTCAGTGACACAGTGACACGCAATAAGTGGCAAGGGCGACAAAAATGGCATTTGACCTTGACTGAAAATCCCTCTTCTCTCAGTGTCAAGAGATTCACCGACATGATGCCGTCAAACGCCCACGCTCTGCAATGTCACCTGTCAATTGTCATGTTGTGCGTGGCTCTTGGCATATAACATATAAGACTAAATTTCAGTCCATGCATGTTGTGTTGCAGTGGGTAGCAATTGTGGCGCGCGCACCTGGGTCAGGGAGTACAAAATACAGTGTCAAAGCTATGGACATTGTTGGTGTAGTGCTGGGAATGGCTTATAAAGGAGAGCATTTCGGCCTTTTTGATCTGGGTGAGGTGTGCCCACTGGGGAGAAATAAAGGGATCTTTGGGATCCACGTGGGCGGGGGATGCAGATCGAATCAACTTTTTATAGCTGGGTAGAGAAGGAATAGGAAGTTCTGGAGAGATGATGATGCTGGATGAAGGAGCAAAATGTTGGCCTCCCGAAGAGGTGTTTTGACGCTGGTGCGGTATAGGGGCGGATGGTATGCCTTGGGGCGACATGTTTGGGTGCTCAGTGTCTGGAGATGAAGACTGGTGCTGCTTCTCTTGATACTTTTGGTCATAGTGCTGGTCGAGGTACTGCGCCAATGCATCTCCGCGCGCGACCCAGTCCTCCCACATTAGATCCATTTTGTACTCCAACCAGAGACGGGAAAGTTGCACAGACCAGCAATACGTGGTGGTTGGTTCTGGAGACACTTGGATATTTGCATCGTGGACAAAGGGCGGCGACGCGGGCACTTGCTTGTGCATTTGCGCGGCAACGAGAGCATCCCACGCGTCTTCACAATCTGCTTGTGGGAAGTCAATTTCGGCAATGGCGAGGATGCGGTCAACGCGTCTATTCCACAGCATGTTGCGGCGGAAGATGGCGCTTGACAGGGGCTTGGGTTGAGGCTTGACGAAGCGGAGAAATGGCTGCCCGTGGCTTGTGCTGGCAATGCTTGGGCGGGCGGAGCGCAGTGTTGGTTTGAAGCTGAGGGTGTATCGCGGGGGCTGACCTGGGGAAGCCGTGTTGATGAGGAAAGGAGGGTTTGGTGGTTTGTCGAGCTCTTGGTTTCGAGGCTCGCTTCCAACGCCGGACTCTTGTTGAGTACAGGCTTGTTGCTGGCCTTGGAGTTTCCCCGTCTCTCTTACAGCCTCTTTAAGCTCTCCAGGATTGATCTTGTCTCGACTGCGAAGCATCTTTTGATGGCACAGCTGCTCTTTGCTATCGAGCTCGTGTTGCGGTCTGCCAAGCCTTTTTTGGCCAAAGTTCTCGGCACGGCTGTAAAGCGACTGTATGCCAAGCTCAATTGGCTGCTCATACTCTCGCAAATACTCGCGGCGCTTGAGGAAGCTCTGATGAGCCTTTCGGTACAGCTCCTTGTCCCCTCGACCTAGATTCGCGCTTCGCCGCTCAATGTCCCACAGCCGCTGACTCTCCTTGCGCAACTCACCCCGCTTGTCCGCCACGGCTGGAGCATTGAGCAGTCTGATGATGAGGGCATGGTCAAGACATTGGGGTCCCTCTTGGGCGCGGGTAAGCACCGTCAGGAAGCGATAGCCAGCCGTCATGGCGGCATAAACAAGGCGCAGACTAGTATCAGCCCTGTTATTGAGGAAGCGCTTGCGAATCACCTTGACGATTGGGTTTCGCACTGCCAAGGAGCTCCGAGACGCGGAATCCGAAGACGGTGACGACTGGGCATGTTGGCGCAAAAGCAGTGCAGGAGGAAGCCGAATAGCGCGAGCTGAGCGAATCAGAGCGCGGAACAGGGCGAGGACGGCGCATCGATGCCGTGCGTCGCGCGCGGGGAGGTAGGGCAAGCGGCGCATGACGAGGTCGCGTGAGACGCCTTGATGTTGGAGGTGCAGAGGCCCGAGGTAGGTTGGCGATTTCGCATGAATCTTTTCACTGCAAATCGAGAGGTGGGGCGACGAGGCGGGAAGGGTGGGGCCGCAATCAGCGGGTCAATAGCTGCGGGTCGATGGCTCTGCAGGGTAGGCAGGGTAGGCGGATGTTGGCTACGGACCAGGGCTGCTGTAGATGCAGATCCCTGCATGTGCCGAAAGACGCTTAAAACAAAGTGTCATTATATTGCTTCCTACTGGAGAGGCCTGGTGCTGACGCAATCAACATTGGGCGTCATGTCTGTTGGTTACCCGAGTATACGACATGCGGTGCAGGATTACGGGCCTTGTCGGGCAAAGACGCAGCCTTCGGAGCGGCATTTTGGCATGGTCCGCGGACGCTAAAAAAGGCTCGCGGACTTTGAAATCCACAGCGACCGATCCGACAATCTTGATGCCACACAGTTACACAGGTACATAGGAGCCAGCTCGGCATGTGTAAGCGGAACATGGCATCCTTCTCGACGACTTGGGCATGCGCATGATGACAGGCAGGCAATGAGTCAGCATCATGAATGTCAAGGAGGACTAAAGGGACAGATCAAGGGACAGATCAAGGGACAATCAAGAGACAAAACAAGGGACAAAACAAAGCTCGGTCGAGGCCACTTGGCAAATTGTTCTTGGTCCCTGCATGAGTCTTTGCCCAGAAACGTGGGAATCGCACACCACTAGCGACTCGTGCAGATTTCTCCTGGCGCATCGAGACGACATCAACTGGACCAACGACAGTCTTGGGACATGCATATTCGTGGCCCACCTGTTGGACGAGGTGTGGCATCTTCGGAGACTAGCAAAGCCCGGTCAGCATGGGCGACTCTTTGATGCTCTGTCCAAAAGGCTACAGAGTTTGCCATGTGTTTAGTGTCTTGGGCCACTCGTCGAGCTGCCTTGTTCTCATTTCCCGAGACTCTGAGCCCCTTGGCTTGCGGACACACGGTCTTGGTCTTTTTGTTTCCCTCTGGCTCCTCTTGACGCCGACTACTCTATTTCAATCCAAGCCTCTTGGCCGCGCTACTGCTCTGACACAAGACACAAGAGCAGTGCCCTGACCCCTGAATCTTGTAGTCCCACGACCCAAGGCTCTCTCAAGAGTCTGCGGGAAATTACCCGCCAGACGCCGTTGTCAAACCGTTCCTTGTTGGAATATTCGCGTGCATCGGCAGCCCCGGGTCGGGCCCCGGCTCAACCCCCTTGCGGCTTGGTATTGTCAAGCTAGTCGACAACGACCGCGACACATCGCTTGCAAAGCACGCCCCAGCTTGCTTGCTTTGTTATTCATATTTGTTGTCTGCCCTGCTCGGCGCGTTCCGTTGGCAAGTCGCTTGTCTTGCCCGACACTCTTGCACCGCGAGCTTTTCCCTGTCCTTGTTCATGGTGACTGCTCTCGTTGAGGGCTCAGACAGAGTCATTACTCTTGATCTGTTGCATTCCAATTGTCCCTTGTGTCCAAGATTAAACAGTCTTGCTTCTTGTCTCTCTCGAATGGCCGCTTCTCTAGCCTAGCGCTTGTTCCACTGTCGCTCCGTCAACACAGCATGTTCTTGCATTCGGGGGCAAGTCTTGACCGTCACGAATTCTCTCATCGGCCGCACTCGACGCCAGTTACACTGGCGCAAAGCAAGAACAATTCGCTGCGCACAGCACTGAAACCCTTGTCTCCCTCTGAACTGAATCAATCTCCCCAATCACTAGCCTTTGGCGACTCTCATGATTCACGGCCATCATCGCTTGATATCAAGCCTCGTGCCTCGTCTCTCAGCTCTTCCCGCCGGCGATTTGAATCTGCAAGTCCCAAGAAGGACTTGGCTGTCAGGTTCCGCGAGCCCCCTATGGATCATATTCAGCCACCCCTCGCCAGCGACGACGACGAGTCTGTTGTGGGCTCGGAGCTGAGCGGTGACACTGACGCGTCGGCGCGCCGTACAAGACAGAAGCGCACGCCTCGGAGAGTGACGTGCTTTGCTGTTGCGCATCCTGCGCCTCAGTTGCGCACCAAGCAACGGCGGCTGGTGCAGATTCGCCCTCGGCTTCTCTTACAGCTCCAATTAGTTGGGGACAAGCGCGCCATTCCAGCTTTTGATATTGTTCCTTCGAGCCTTGTGGGCTCCATCATAATCCCTCGCCTCGCCAAGCGCATGTTTGGCGCCAAGTCGGAGCTCGGCCCAAACGATGCCCTCCTCGTTCGCAGCGACGACTATGAGCCCTCAACTCCTGGGTCGCAACGGACTGAGACTAGCGATAACATCGAAGACAGAGACGTTGTTGCTGTCATTAGCCCCTTGCTTCCTCAGCAGGAAAACAATGAAAGCTGTGCCGAGATTGTGCTCGAGGATGGCTCCAGCTGGCTCGCTAGTTCAATCAACAATGGATCCTTTGAGTTTAATTATGTTGACGACGAGGGCTGTGTTACCACGGCTCGATGGGTGCGAAGGGCAGCCGCCTCAGCAAGATACAGCTCGTCATCCTTTTCTCGGGAAACGCAGCCTACCGAGCCCAGGTGGACCTTTAGCATTATAGACCCGTCGTCAAGAAGGCACCCCATCATGGGCAGTCTGACGTCCGAGTCGGTCCAAGTCTACGAAACGTACACGACGCTCTCGACGTCAAGTGGAAAATGCCCTCCGTCTCGGCCCATGGGACCCATAGCGGAAGCTTACGCCGTCGGTGACAACCCTTTAGTACCTCCACCGTGCGTCGGGGAGCGGACGAGCCTGTCGGTAACCAGGTCGCAAAAGCGACTAATGCTGGCAACGGCAACTTGGATCAGTCTGCATCAGGGAGGATGGCCCGACTCGGTTAATCCCAAGTACGGACGATGCTCATCGATTCGGTCCTCGAGCAGCGGAGCACCGTCACGAAGACAGACCTTTCCCGCATACGACACCAACGGCCAACCCACCCAGCACCGGTGGTCCGGCATCTATCTGGCTTCAAGAGACAGCCAGAGCGATGCGCCATCTCGGACCCAGTCACCGACGACGGTTCCCACAAGGGCCATGTCTACAGGACGGGCCTTTATGAAGCGGAGAAGCCTGCAAGTTGCAGATGGCGAGGCAGTCAATGGTGCAGGTGCAGCATCCACCACGACGCTGCGCCCAAGCATGGAGCAACAGCCCATCAAAGCACACAAGCACAAACGGCAGCATCGGGAACGAGAGGCGGAGCAGTCGAGGTCTTGGCTCGGCCAGTGGGTGCAGAAGCTGTTTCGTCGCAGACGTCGAGAAAAGGACACGGATATGGCAAGATACAAGCTCGGGGAGCCATGAGAGGTGCACATTCCAATGAATAAAACAGGCATCTGGATGTACCGCAGCGGAGAGTAGGGGTCTCGGCTCGGTGTTTACTGGTTATTATGCATGGCGCTTTGCTTGAGGGGGATGGTTGATACTCTCTTCAGGTCTTGTGCATGGCATTTTGTTTGAGGGAGAGGTTGCATCTCCACTACCAGTAGTCATTATGCATGGCATTTGTAGCGATTTAGACATACCCTGCTAGGACTACACATAGCCTAGAATAACGATGCAAAATGACAAGGCAAAAAGTGAGTCGCCCGACAGGCCACGTAGTGGAACATTGGCTGCATACGCCCTTTGTTTGCTGGGAGAGCGGGAAGACGGTGCATGGCCGGAGCAGCGATCTCTGGGCAGCGCGAGTAAAGCGGCCGATCGTCCATGGGGGGAGGGGGAGGAATGACGTGTCGGGAACGTTTGTCCAGCATATAAGTGCAGCAGCCAGCGACTAGCTTTCCGTCGAGGAGTGATGGCGGCGTGGCTAGCAAGGCCGAGCAGAGGAGCTTGAGGCTAGCAAAACCAAGCAGAAAAGTCTGAGGCTAGCAAATCGAGGCCACGGACCAAGCACCGGCAGACAGGCGGTGGCAAGCTGACGGGAAGCTGGCGGGTACGTACCGAGGTTGTGGCCGCTGACTGAGGGCCCCCCGTCATCACCTCTGGAGCCTGGTCTGCTCAGCAGCTCCACTGGGACCTCTGGCTGCGACGTCTTGTACCTCTGGCTGCCAGCCTGATCTGACCTCGCCGCCGGCTATCGACAGACAAACACGCCTCCTGCCACCGTTGTCTCGCGCATGAGGCCTCTGCTTCCGTCGCTTTAATTCCCTGACGTGCTGGTCTCGTGACTCTCAGGCTCCGCCGTCTCTCGCCTCATCCCGGCAAGCTCGCAGACAGGCAGCCAGCTGGCAGCGCGGCGCCTTGGGTACCTACCTGCCTACTACTACCTCCTACCACTACCACTACCACTACCACTACCACTACCTCCTACTACTACTACCACTACCTCCTACCATTATACCTGTTGACGTAGCTGTCTGAAAGAGGCAATCCAGGCATCCGTTTTGCACAGGTGGCCCTTGGCACCAGTCTTTGTCAGAGCCACGTCTGGCCGCTTCCAGGCATCTACTGCCTGCGTCATTGCACAAAAGCTCTCGATAAAGACGGCAACATACCTACATACCTACATGCATACATAGCCATAGTGTATTCGCCCGCCAGCTTTTTTGACCCTCGACTCTTTCTGTCGCCCATCACGACCCCATGGGCATCAGCCATTTTCTTCATCCTTAATATTGACTGGTCCCCGCCCATCCGCTCCCTTCCCCTTTAGGCAGGAAAATAAAAAACAAGACTCTTGGCTCAGCTTGGCTCCGAGCCCCGTCAAGCGCCGTGCCTTGCTGCTATGGAAGACAACCTGGGCCTTGGCCACGAGGGCTGTTCGGCCTCTCTGTCGGCTGCCAGTGCTGCCTCGCACCTGGCGACGAGCTTCGCCAAATACGAGCCAGTCTCCCGAGCCATGTCGCCCGCCATGCCCGCCTCGAGGCCCGACCAGGACGACGACAAGAAGCGCTACCGCCCGCGGACCTTTGCCTACTTTGAACAGCTTCCTTTTGACGTGGAAGAAGAGTCTCAGCGCGACGCGGCCCTGCGTGGCATCCTCAAGCACCTATACATTGCCGTTCGCGCAGAAGACTTTTCCCCCGGTGCTCTGCACTGGACCCGCGAGCTCCAGGCCTGGCTCAACCTCAAGTTCGACATGACGCGCGACTTGAGAGCTCGCCTGGCCCGCCTGTTTTACTCGCTGGCTCTGGCTCCCGGCCTCGATCACAGCGCCGCCGACCGCTTCTTGCGCATGGTCCTTACTCTTACAAGGTGCGCAGCTCCCTGATTGATGGCTTGATTCCTCCCACCCCCCTCCTTGTCGGCTGTGATGCCTAGTCCCTCATCATCTGTCGATTCCACAGAAAATCGCATTACCTCAAACCCGGCGAAGACCTGACGCTCGACTGGAGGCCTCTGTGGCACGAAGTCAAGGCCTGGGTCCTGCCTTCAGAAGGTCCCTCGCATCAGGGAAATCGCCGGCGAGCAGCCAAGCAACTGCTCAAGCTCTGCACCCATGCTCACGCCTACTTCGACCCGAGCGAGCGTCCGGCCATGCTGGAAGAGCTGCTTCCTTACTTTGGCATCAATGAGCTCCCAAATGCCTACATCGTCATTGGTGCCCTCAATGCGCTGTTGCCAAGCAATGCCGCCCCCGCGAGCGAGCCTCTGGCTCAACCACAGCACTTTTTCCCCACGCTCTTCCATTTATGGTCCATTGTGAACCGCTCCAAGGTGATTGACATATTCTTCATGGACCTCTTCTCCCGCATGGCGCGCGACCACATCCACGCGTCGCACGTTCCCTTTTCTCAACACGGCGTCTTCACCAAGGAGCAGTCAGATCTCATCTTTACCGCGATGCTCCGTCTTACCCAGATCCCCGTCGGTCAGGCCAATTCGCCTTATTCGCCCGTTGACTATCTCTCTGGCGCGGGAGTATACTTGGAAAAGGATAAGAAGAAGTATCCGGTTGCATACATGATGGCGCGGCTTATTGTTAGCGGTCTATCGCCTGCTTGCATGGACCATCGCGACTCGACAATGTCCAATCTCGAGGGTCTCATTGAGTCCATCGACACCTTTTTCCACCCATCCAACCAGGGCAACTGGACCGCCATGCTTGGCCAGTTTGTCCTCCACCTTACCGATGCCTTTGTATCTCGCTGGAATCGCGAACAGACGGGGGAGCTCGATAGTCCTGTCGACCGCAGAATCAGCGCACCTCTCAAGAAACGTTTTGTTGCCGCGCTCAGCGAAGTGACCTTTATGGGCCTCTTTTCCAAGAGTAACCGGGTGTCGGGCTGCTATTATAATGCTTTACAGGGACTTGCATATCTAGAGCCCGACTTGGTGCTGCCTGGTGCTCTCCAGCGCTTCTACCCCAGTCTTCAAGGCCTCGTCGAAGTGCATCGTACAACGTCGAGTCTCAATGGCTTGCAAATGATTGCAAACACCATGTGCAAGCTAAAGGGCTATCGCTGCCACGTGACAGCTTTACTCGCGCTCGCATTGCCGGGGATCGATGCCAATGACCTGAACAAGACACAGTACACGCTCAATTTTATCCAGAGTGTTGCATACAGCATCCCATTTGTGCCCATGACCAGTGACGCCAGCCACATCCACGACACAACACTGGCCATGCAATGGGTTCAGGCCGAGATGGATCGCATGGAACGCGATGGGCAGGACGTCAAGATTGACTATCAAACGGAGCTGAGTGATGAGGACGAGGGCAACATTTTGCGCTCCTCTACCGCTGGCTTTGGAGAATTTGTCTTGACGCTGCTGGGCAAGGTCTTTACGCTACTTGAGAACCTTCCAGACGCTAATCAGGTACGCGGCGGCACGCCAGAAGATAGCGTCATCAACGCGCTGCCCGCGGCTCTGTCGCCATTGTTTGCCTCGCTTTCGCCTGAGCTGTTTGACATGGCCTTGGATAAAGTCGTCACTTTTGTTTCGAGCCACGTGGTGCACCAAGCTCGCGATGCCATGGCCTGGATTGTCAATGCCTTGTGCAAAGTGTGCCCGGAAAAAACGCTCAAGGCCTTTATTCCCATGCTCGTGGTGAATATTCGCAACGAAATCGACTACAACAATGCCGCTTCGGACCGCACCACGGGCACCGACTACCTCCCGCGCGACCGCGCCCTTGTTTGGTACATTAGTCTGCTTGCCATGGCTGTCGTTCATGTTGGCAAAGAAGTGCTTAATTACAGAGGCGAGTTGCTGGGCATTGCCGAATACATGCAGGAGAAGTGTCGTGGTTTGCCAACCCTTCTTGTATCCAACTATATCCACCACCTGCTGCTCAATCTGACGCACACGTATCCCATTGACCATGCGCTCTTTGAGCCAGACGTCTTGGCGCGGGGGCTTGACATTGGCGACTGGGGCAAGTCGACGTCCCCGTCGGAGCTGACGATTCGCTGGCATCAGCCGTCGCCGCCCGAGATTGATTTCGCCGTGGAGCTTTTTGCCTCACAGGTAACCTCTGCCGTGCAGCAACTTGAGAGTCTCATGGGCGACAACCCCCCGGTCAAGCGAGACAACAAGAACAAGGCTTGGTCAGATGAGGTGTCGAGGCTTTTGCAGCAGATTCGTCTGGTTATTGCCGGCATGGCAACCATGTTTGACCCAAAGCGAGCGTCGGGGGATGGCGCCCGCGAGGCTGGAGATAGCGAGAATGTTGATGCTTATGGCGTCGATGACGTCATGGACGATGATGACGCACTGGCCGAAGATGCAGAAGATGAAGAACTCAGGCCTCAGTTCCGCTACAAGGCGGGATATCTGGTGACATCGGAGGCTTGGTACAACCGCATACACGAGCTACGCGACCAACTGGGCCATCTCTTGACCAAGACACACGCCTTTCTCAATGAGAAGCAGGAGGATGACGTTAACTGTTTTACTGCTCTTTGTTCTGCGTACCGCACGTGGATCACTGATGTGGGCATTGAGCGCTCGGCTCACCCGCTCGAGCGTCACTTGCGACTGTACAAGGCTGATATTGCCGCCTTCAAGGTCAAGGGTCTTCGGAAAGCCTATCCGCGGCCGCTGCTCATTAAACGCGCAGAGGCCTACCATTTACTCCGCGTTAAACACAATGCTTCAGCACGGCACAAGAGCGAGTTGGACCGGCATCTCCTTCTGGATCTGGCGCATACGTGCCTCTCGCTCTACGCCGATGTCCGTAGAGTGGCTCAGAGTGCTCAGGATTCATCACTCAAGGCCCTGATTGGCGGGAAGCCGCTGGTGATTCCTGTGGTGCTCCAAGGTCTCCGTGCAGCCATTGATGCTAATGATCAAGACCGCATCAAGGGAGGCTTGTTCACGCTCTTCTTCACGACACTAATGAGGACGATTACGCGAGATTGGCGATTTGCCCCTGATGCGATGCGCCTATACATTGAAACGGCGGGCATCGACAAGCCATCGATCCAGCTTCTGGGCTCGTCGGCCCTCTACTCACTCTTCGACTTTGGCAGGCCTCAGGAGCGCGCTCTGCTGGTGGATGGGAGTGTGGTTGAGGCCATCAAGTGTTATTTTGACCATGATTGTGACGAGGCCAATCTGGCGGCTGCAATTGACAGCAGACACGAGCTTATCCTGCAGCGCCGCAACAAGGTTGAAGCGGCCAAGGCAAGCCTTGGATTGGAGCTGACGGCGCGGGCCAAGGGCGCCCACTGGAAGATTGCCACACGGTGTGCCATATTTGCCACCAACTTGTGCCTACGCTTCCAGGATGTTGCGCCCAGCGAGTTTGTCGACCTGGTGGCCTATGGCACCAACGATGCCCATCCAGGCCTCAGGGGCTACTATCTCAATTCCTTCACGACGCTCTTCACTGTGATTGACATGCGGGCTGTCTATGGACACGACTATACCAACTACCTGCTGGAGAAGGAGGTTAGCGACCGCAACCGGCTCGAGGTAGCCGTTGACAAGGGCGATGACGAGTTTACGCGCAAGTTCCTGGATGCCTTTAGAAGCCCCAAGGACGCCGACTACATGGTGGACTTTGACCATCCCGGCTGGCTTGTATGGGGCAACAAGTTTACGGCGTTTCGAGCGCGGCCGTTGCCATTTGAGGCATACGACGAGGTGGAAACGGCAGTGCGTGAGCGCATTGGACGCATTGTGACGCGGCAATGGATGGCGCAATGCTTTGATTACTTCAAACAGGAGCCGCGAGACGCCTCGACGGATCGATTCCGCATGAGCTATGTCTACCTGCTCATGCATGTGTTTGACTTGATGCACTATGGCAAGACGGCGGTGACGATGACGGATGTCGAGGAGCTGACGCGAGAGGCGTATGGTGATGGCAGCGACAAGCACCAGCACCGCGCCACGTCGGAGATATTGGGTGCGCTGCTGGCGGGCTCGAGCGATGATCCACGCGAGATTCGCGACCGGGTATGGTGCTTTGCAGCGCCCATGATGCTGGCCATCTTCACCGACGGACTGACGCCCGAGAACCTGCAATACTGGCTGACGTGTCTGCACGTGGTGCTGGATGCCAAGGATCCACGGCGCTCGCACGAAATTGTCGAGCGGCTGCAGTCGTTCCGGCTCGACATGTCATCCAACGCCGCCTTCAAGGAGTCGTCCAAGGTGCAGCTGGTTGAGTTTGTCGTGGCTGATGGCGGCTGGCACTTTCGCGACACGGGGCCAATATTGAAGCATTTTGTGGCGCATATCGACCACCCGTACAAGGCGGTGCGAGAGGCAATTGGGCGGCTGCTGTCAGCCATTGAAAAGACGCGGTACCACGAGTCGTTTGAGAGCGTCAAGGTGCTGCTCGAGGCGAATAAGCAGGCCTCGTCGGTTGGCATCCGGCCATACCAGCCGTCGGCGACGCTGCGTGCAACGATTGGTGACGTGTTTGCTCGGCTCGACAAGTGGCGGCACGAGCGTGAGCCGGGTCAAAATACGCCATCGGCCTATACGTCGGGCTCCAAGACGGTCCTTATGTGGCTCGATTGTACATTATCGTCGCACGAATGCGCCGAGCTGGCGCCCTTTTTCGCGACACCCTTTATGGAGCAGCTGTTGCACATGATGGACGTCAAGGAGGACCCAGAGCTCATGAAGCTGGCCTATCATGTCTACCGGCATCTACCCAATGTGCCTCTGCGGAGCGGGGAAGACGACGACTTTATTCAAGGCCTGATTCGCATTGGCAGGACGGCAGCCAGCTGGCATCAAAGGCTGCGAGCCCTGGTCAATATGCAAGTTATTTATTTTCGGCGCATCTTTCTCACGGCTGCGCCGCAGCGCGAGGCTCTCTTTACCGCCGTGTCGGACATGCTGGGCGACGCCCAACTCGAAGTGCGGTCATGCGCATCGACGACGCTGGCAGGCATGATTCGCTGCTCGCCGCGGCTGGTGCGGGAGCCGCTGATTGAAAAGCTCAAGGCGCGCTTTGAGCAGCAGCTGGCCATGAATCCCATGCCGGCGCCCAAGAAGCGGCAAAAAATAGCCGGGAATGGAGGGACGGAAACGCCCATTGATGTGCAGCGACAAGTGACGCGGCGGCACGCGGCGGTGCTGGGGCTTGGAGCGCTTATAGAGGCCTTTCCATACGCCACGCCGCCGCCCGCATGGATGCCCGAAGTTTTGGCCCTCTTGGCGCGCAAGGCTTCGGGAGATGCAGGCGTCGTGGGCAAAGCGACCAAGAGCATTTTGAGCGAGTTCAAGAAGACGCGGCAGGATAGCTGGAGTGTGGATCAAAAGGTAAGGGCATCAAGTGGATGTGTTTTATTCTTGCCCGCCCCCACCCCCTCCTCTCTCTCTCTTTTTTTTTTTTTTTTTTCAACAGTCAAACTAATGGCTAACTTGGACGCAGTATTTTACACAGGAGCAGCTTGAGGATCTTGAAGGTGTTCTTTGGAAGAGCTATTTTGCATGAGTGCTATCAAGGAGACAAGAGCCAGAGGTTGCATGTGTATGAGAGTAGACTGCTACATGGGATAGAGCAAGAGAGTGAGCATGTAGTACGTAGCGTGTAAGAATGAATGCACAAGAAAAATTAAATACAGAGAAGCGTATCTGGACATGTGCTTAAAAGTCATGGAGGGAGTGATTTGTCGGGCCGTGCGGAGGAAGGAGGGGGAAAGTGGCGATGCAATCGAGGGGCCAAGAAGCGAGGTGACAAGACGGGGTATAGCCTACTCTTTGAGAGGCTTGGAGTCGAGAGTACCTTGTATCAGAGGCAGGATGAGTAGAATGAGATATATAAATGGGGTGATTGATGGGTAGTCAGCATGGAGGAGAAGGAGGAGGAGAAGGAGGAGGGGAAGGAAGAGGAGGGGGGGAGGTTTCATAGGCTGGGGGATTGGGTACATGTTTGGAAAGCTGGGCGGGAATTTTCTAGCACCTTGACTCTTCTCTCTCTTGTATGCTTTGCTTTTTGAAGGCGAGAGCATTGATATTACGAGAGGATTTGATCAAGACGTTTGTTGCGACTTGAGGAGATACGAGTGTGGGAGGGAAGCATTGGAACGACGGGGCGACTTTTTTGAGAATTGTTGTGAAGCAGAGTTGTCGTGACTTGTTTATTCTTACTTTTATCCTTGCTTTTATTTTGAGGAAGAGAGAGAGAGGCAGAGAGAGTGTGTGTGGGAAAAAAAAGAGAGGGAAAAGGCTCTTAAGCAGTGTGAGCTCGTCTTGACCAAGAGGTTGGGATAAAGCAAGGAAGAAAAAAGAAGAGTTGAAGAAGGACAAGATGACTCGCGAGGGCACGCGTTCGCAGACGGGCCATTCGCGGCCGCGAGTCTTCCTGGTGCCTGACACGGCGCCGGTGCAAAAGCGACGACGAGAGGGCACCAAGGCGGGAGTGCGCAAGAAGAGGAGCAAAAAGGCCAAGGTAAGGAGATGATGTTTAGCTCTACGCGAGGCATTGAAGAAAAAAAAAAGGAAGAAAAGGTCTTGGAGGAAAAGGGCTGACAGCAGGCTTCCTAGACCAACAAGGCAGACGTCGTGGCAACCAAGACGGCCAAGACGGCTGCAAAAATGACGCGGGTGCGACTTGACTGATTCACACTGTTTTTTTTCTTTTTTTTCTTCTTTTTTTGTTTTTTTTTTGTTTTTTTTCTTCTTTTTTTCTTCTTTTTTTTTTCCCTAGTTGGACAACTAACAGGTGGTAGGATAATGAAGAAAAGAGAGAGACGGGGGCGGAGCAACAAGGTGCTTACTGAGGGAAAGTGTTTATTGAGGAAAAGGGTGACAGCCAAGTAAAGAGGGGGTTACACGGGGGTGAATAAACCAAGTGCCAAGTTGCTGCTGTTGCCAGTGCATGCCGCAACTCCAGTCAGCCTCGCCAAGGCTGACTGGGAGGTAGACAAGACACCACAAGGGCCGGGCTAGAAGCTGCTGGGTGCCACGAGATGAAGGGAGAGAATGGACACGCGCAATGACGAGGAGCAACATGGCGGCAAGCGGGCGCGACGGTCGGCGCTGGCGGCGCAGATGGAGGGCGATCAAGGCGAGGATGTCATGGCTGGGGAGCGGGTGCTGGCGGCCCACGCTGCAGCACCAGCAGCAGCAGCAGCAGCAGCACCACCATCATCATCATCACCATCATCATCACCAGCAGCACCATCACCATCATCATCACCAGCAGCACCATCATCATCATCACACGCCTCTTGCTTCCACTCCCGACGCAGCCAGCTCCTCCGCCTCGAGTCCAGCCTCGCTCTTGACGCCCGCACCCGCTCTCGCGCCTCTTCCCGCGAACTCGCCGCCGCCCACATCATTGCTCAGCTCCGCCTCCGCGACGATGCCTGGTTCGCCGCCCAGCCTCCTCGCCGCGGCCACGCCGGCCAGTCGCACCGCCGCTTCGCCGGCGACCACTTCCTGGCCAATGCCCCTCTGATTGCGCGCACTGCCCTCTTTGACGCTGCCCGCCGACTGCCCAAGGGCGCCCACCTCCACATCCACTACAACGCCTGCCTTCCGCCGCGTCTGCTGCTTGGCGTCGCCGCCCAAATGGACCGCATGTTTGTCTCGAGCAATGTGCCCCTGTGCGGTCCCGCTGCCTTTGACTGCTGCGAGCTCCAGTTTGCCCTGCTGAGCCTCGACCGCGAGCGCCACGCCACCCGCGCCAGTCTCTTTGCCCCGGCTCACCAGCCTCACCACGTCATGTCTCTGGCCGACTTTATCCACTGCTTCCCACGCCATTATCCCCATGCCGCCCCTCACGACTGGCTGGCAGCCAAGCTCGTCTTTGACCACCAAGAGGCCCATGACCCGCGCCAGACTGCAGAGGGGTAACTTGTCCTTTTCTCTTCTTGTCCTCTCCTCCTCCTCCTC
>NJET01000185.1:0-40482 GCA_002591415.1 Ophiocordyceps australis | reverse complement strand
TTTCCTCCTCCTCCTGCCCTTTGCTCGTCCCGGTCGCCTCTCACACGCCCACGCAATATCCCGCCACCCAAACCGCCCATCTCGCTGCCCAACCTGCCACCCTCCATTGCCACTTGCGTGGCTTGCTGCTGCCTCTCCCCGAGATCTCGTATGCCCAAGTCGCTTGTCATTTTCCTCGGCCTGCTTTCCGCACCGCCCACCGTGCCCATGGTCTGTGCCTGCCTGTATCTGTTTGCACAAGCCTACAAGTGATGAATACTTTTTATCAATTTATCAGTAGCCACCTGTTTTGTCTTGTACTCTGCATCAACAGAGACCAGCTCGTGATACAGGGGCAGTACTATCCCTACCCTCCCAGTAGCCTTGCGTCAAACACCACTGCCCTCTTGGCCTTTGAATTTGCTGCCTGCACAGTCCGCTTTCATTCGACGCTTTTCAAGCAGCGCCGTATGCAGTGGGAGCTTCGCACAAATCCCGCATCGTGCGTCAAGCGGAGCGTGACAAGACGGGCATAAATAGCTTGTAAAAAGAAATAACAATAAAAGAAAAGAAAAATGGACAATCCGTCGCACTACGCCCCAAAACGCCGTGCCTTGATAACAGTGCACCAGACCCTCACGCTAGATACGTATATGCGTTGTCTTCCCGCTCCAGGTAGTCCTTTTCGATAAGACTATTTGCGCCACGTTAGCCACCAGTAGCAATTGCTGCAACACCGCCAACAAGGCCTCACCTCTCAATCTCCTTCTTGATAGCAGCCGGCTCTACGCTACCTCGCTTCTTGGTCATGTTAATCACCTCGGCAACAAGGTCGCCATGCGTCATGCTTTTGCGGCTCTTCATGATGCGCACAATGGCTGCCTGTGTCTCAAACCGGCGGTCCTGCGCAATACGCTCGTGTGTTGCCTTGTTCTCGTCCTTGGTCTCCTTCATTTGGATCTGGTTGATTTTGACGCGGTACTTGGCGTCTGAAAAGGCACGGTTAAAGGTAAATGTGTCGCTTTGCTTCACGTCGCGCCCCTTGGGATGTTTTGATAGCACCCGCGCCTTACCGCAGGCTAGCGACTGCAGCGTACGGTTCAGCTCGCCGCCCTGAAGCCCCGTGGCAAACGACACTTGCTCATAGGAAAGGAAGCCGTCGTCGGGCAGGTTGTTGAAGAGCATCAGCACTACTGCCTGCGATGCTGAAACCAGCAGCTCCTTGGTTCCTTTGGGATAGACCGCCGTCATGACACAATGCGCCAGCGTGTGCTTCCACGTCAAAACGCGTCCCGTGTGCTTCTTCTTGTAGTGCGCGTCGAAGCGCTCAATCTGCGTCGCCACTTGGTCGGGCAGCTTGAGAGGCAAATCAGGAAACGAAGGCCATGCCGCAGCCGACAGGATCATGACGTCCAGATCGACCGGCGCTTTCTCCTCCAGCCTGGCCAGCTGCAGCTGCCTGTAGGAATCCATTTCGTCCTTGGCAAGCTCCTGGTCCTTAAACATCTGCTCGAGGTTGTGCGTAAAGTTAGAACCGCACTCGCCTCGCAGCTTGGTCAGCATGTTACGCTCTGCGTCCTGGCTGGCGCTGCGCCGCATCAGCAGGCGCCGAGCCAGGTCTCGCTTGTAAAAGGCCTCAAACGTGTCCTTGCCCTCGATGAAGCGGAACAGCTCCAGGGCTTGGTCCAGCTGGCGGTCCAGCTCTGCTTCCTCGTCGGCGCTGCTCGCTTCGCCCTCCTTTTCCGCCTTGATTCTGTCCTTGACGTCCGAAAGCAGTTCGCTGGGCAAAGCCTTGATGCCACCGCGCAGCAGCATGTCAATGTACTTTGCAGTCATCTCGCCCACCTTGGAGGTGCCCGTTGCCCAGCACAGCGCCGTCTTACGGTCGTTCATGAAACCGCCAAAGCCTTCTCTCATGGCCCACAGGAAGTCATCGTCCATGGCGAAGGCGTCACGAATCATCAAGTCCAGCGACCGGCGCAGCTCCAGTAATCGCAATACCATCGCGTCTCCTCGATCCTTGTCCGAGATGATGGACGCTCCTGCTGTCTTAATGTACTCTGCCCACGGCGTCTTGACTTTCTTCTGCAGGCCCGACAGCTGTAGCAGCTGGTAGAGGCCCCTCATCGACTGAACATCCTTTTCCGCCAAGAGATGTGCCAGGCTACTGCTGTGTAGCAATCGTTCCGAGTAATGGCTGATGAGTATTTCATGCGCCCAATCCATCATTCTCTTTTCCGTAGTGCTGTCCAGACTATAAGCGATGCATCTGTGATGCTCCCGACCTAGAAGTAATTCGACGGCCGCAATGTAGTCCTTGAGGCTTGCGTCGGCCCACAACTTGCCAAAGTCTCTATAATACGCCTCAGACTGCTGCACAAAAGTGGGATCAAAATACTGAACATAGACACCCAAGACATTGAGCATGCGTATCGAGTCTTTGAGAAGAGCCTGATCCAGGCGCTCGTCGTCGTGACGGTCGTAATCAAACATTTGGCAAATGCCCGCGATGGCCTGGGATCCTGGAGATGCTGCTCCCTTGGGAGAAAAGGTGACTCGGCGGAAGTGGGATATAGCCATGTCGTTGATGCAAGGAAATCGTCCGCGCAAAAGATATGTACGGTCAAAGTAACTAAAAGTCGATCTAATGGTGACCTAAACAGGGCACAACATCAACACCAAGCGGCAACAGTTGGGCCTCGATGCATGGGCGACTCACAGTCTGCGTCATCCAAACCTTCCACTCTGTCATAAAGCTCTTGAGGACATCCAGGTCTGACAGTTTTGCAGCGTCTTGTATCCTCGGTAGTACTACAGTCTGCAGGTGGCTGGCAATGCGCCGATCGAGCATCGTTAGGATCTTGTCGGCATCACCACGTCGACAGACATCTTCTACACCGCGGTAGAGACATTCGAGGGCAACATCGGGCCAGACCCCATTAAGCAGCGCACCGACGGCACTGTCCAGTTGCTGTTCAACCCGGGCGTAATACTCGTGCACTTTTGCTTCACGGTCATCATGTTTCCTGAAATTTTTGATGAGAAGCTTCTTGGAGCTGCTGAGCGGATTCGAAGGCGTGGGCCGCACGGGCAGGGCTGCCACCTCGGGCATCTTGCCCTTGGCCCGGGCACTCGCCATGGTCGAAGGCGCGTCGATAGCCGTGTTGGCGTCGGTCGAATACTCGTATCTGACACGCTTCGTCGCGACAGCCGCGGCGGCCGACGACGACGACGACGACGAGAGGCGAGGCCTGCGGCGGGAACGGGGACTGCTGCTGTCTTGCATGTGGTCTGGTGAGCGCACGTGGGCTCACGACTGCTCTATCTGCCCGCCCTCTGGAGACGTTGAGCGAGTGCGGATGAAGTCGTCCAGCCTCTGGGTGGGGACAAGGCTCTTGGAGACACGGCTGGCTCTACTAGGGAGCTAATGCGTACCGCACTAACACGGCGCCCACCAGCCATGGGTGTTGCTGCTACTGCTTAGTGCCGCCTACCAGCGCCCATTAGCCCTGGGTGCTGTTACAAGTATTGTACCCAGCAGCGCCCTACTAGTAGTACACTGGAAGCCTACTACCTACCCGCTGCGTTGGTGCCCCGCGAGGTCAGCTCAAAGCATCTACAATGATGCACTTGACAGTACACTGCATATATGTAGCAATTGACGGGTTCCTACCATGGCGCTCCTTTCTCATTGTTACCTATATTAATACACATTTAGACATGGTAAATCATATCATCATGGTACCTGCATCTCTATACAATAGGTAGCCAGGTATTCTGTGTGCATCTTCTGCTGGACTAATAATTGTCAGCCGTGGTGGTTATTCCACATGGCATTCTAGCTGACTAACGACCCATACTGAGAGGAAATGACAACAATTGTCGACAATTGTCAACAATGTCAACAGCTTCTCTCTTAGTCAGCTGCCGCACACCCACAAATGCTTTATAGACGAACCTTAGTTGGCTTTTGTCGGGCAGGATTTCTTCTACTGACAAGATCCATTACCTCCATCAGCCGTTAATGAGCCCGTCTATGACACTGATGAACATGGTCATAACAAGCAGAAATTATGTCGTCGCCGCACATGTCAACCGTAAGAGACCTTGCCAGAGACATATCCACCGGCTCCATCAAAGACCGGGATAAGGCCATAGAGGGTAAGAGGCTTGTTTGTTAGTGCAGTTATAGCTACAGGGCTGCTGTTAACAAGCCTACTACTAGATTTAACAAACCTCCTTCGAAACAACTCTGTCAACCTCACCGCTCTAGAAGATAAAAGCTATCATGATATCCTAGAAGCAATCTTCAACGTAGTTCTGAAGGACAAGTCAGTCTACCATGGAAAGAAGAACTCGCAGTCTCGACGCAACAGTGCCGCCTCGCGCTTATCTAAATGCGCTACGGCTGTCAGGCTGGCTGTTTCTCGAGGCGTCTCCAAACTAAAGCTCAAAACACTGCTTGCCGTGATAGACCACATCACGCAAACTCTTGTCGGTTTTGACAAAGAGTTCGTGGCGCCTCTATTCCATGACTATGTCAAGGCCCTGGTAGCGGTGCTTTCGCGCCCAGCCCATGTCGAGCTCTTGGCCAGAAAGGATGCCGTCGTTTGGCGGGCGTGCGTCGACTTTCTCATCAAAGTAGCCGAGGAGAGTCTTCCTGAAAAGCCAGCCTCTTTAACTTGTTCGACAGGACCATCTCCTAGTTCGGCTGGGACAACACCAAGGCCGACAGCCCCTAGCCAGCGACGCACCAGCAGCCATGATGGAGGCCCTTTGCGTGACTCCCTTGTCGGTCTCCAATATTTGGTAGAGGCAGCAAATGCTCCGCTTGGGCACAAGGCCAAGCTTGTTACAGACTTGGCAGTCAAGGTCCTTGACCTACAAAATCTTAGTCTGGGGCCGCTTCAAACCATGTCATTTGCTATTGCAAACACTACATTTGCTGCTACTGAAGCTGACGACTTCAACTTTGCTTGTGGTCTCGTTAGGCAGCTGTTGCCCTTGATGAGTCATTGGTGGCGAGCCGACAAGGCCTCTCACGATGACCTCATTAGAGGCTTGAGGAACGAAATCTCCCGCAGTCTTTTCTTGATGCATTTGCATGTTCAACACTTGGCCATCAACTGCTGGGACGAAGGTGTGCGAGACCATGTCGAAAATCTAAGCGATACTTTATGGTCCGAGTACTCTAGAAGATGTCAGGACTTTGGGCTACAGCTCAATGACGTTACCTTCTACATGACTTCCTTGCCTTCGAATGCTTTGCGCCTCGAAATCTTTGGTCTACACAACCATAGTGCTGAGGGAGAAGGCAACTGGGCTTTGCTTCAGAATCTTGGCTTTTTAGAAGCAGTCATGATGCGTCCCAGACCTACAATGGGCCAAGTTGAGGACCAGGATGCAGACGGGCAATCTCGCAAGAAGCCCCGCCTCGATAACGGAGGCTTGAGCCGCTTCAAGCTGAAATTGACGCTGAGAAATACAGCAGTTCAGAGGACGGCTCTTCAGCTCATTCCCTTTCTCCTTGCCAACAATGCGCTGGAAATTGACAATATGGTGGAAATACTCACCGAGCTCACCACTTGTGCCTCGCGTAAGAACGCAGACAACGTGAGCTGGGCATTTGTTGCCTGCGCGAGGTAGGCAACACCGAGGCGCATCTTGTAGTACTCTAGCTGATTCCTGACAGTTTACTTTCGATTCGCGCCATTGGTGACAGCCAGAGCGATACTTGGAGGCAGCTCTGGCGCTTGGCATCTCGATGCCTCAGCCTCCCGTCCATGAGCCGTGCTGCCTGTCTCCTGCTGCATGCCATACTCAAGGAACGTGTTCTCCCTGTGCACACGCTCTCAGGAGATATCAATAGCTTTGTCACGGCTGCAGATGTTCATGGCCCTGCTGTGCTATGCGACACTTCAATGGCCTTGATGCTTCTTCTGTTCCATGAACGCAATGCGAGATTGCCAAATGCGAGCCAGACCACCAGCAGCCAAATCATCAGATGGGCATTTTTGAAGTGGCTCCCTGGTCAGTGACGATTCTCATCCGCTTCCCCCCTCGTTTGCAACTGCAGCAACATCTGACTCTAAGCCCAAGACGAGCCGAGCTATGCCACTTCTCACTCCATGCACGTACGGCCAATTCAGTATGTGAACCTGTTGCGGGCCTGTTGCGGGCTGCATCCGATTTCGAGCCACAACCAGGATGTTATTGTCGGCTCGACTCTCAGCGCTGCCTGGAAGGTCCAGGGTGACATTGCACCCTTCAATAAGTATCTTCTCCTTATTGCAGGCAGTCGACTGGAGCAAGACTCCAACGGCCGAGATTCAGTTCCCACGACGAGTGCCCTTCTCAATTCCGACCCCAGCAGCTTTTATGCATCGAGAAATTTGGTTGTCGAGCTCTTCCATCCCAAGCTCCAGGGACTCGTGGCGGCATGTAGCTCGTGGAGCAAAAGACCAGCCGACGGCGGCAGCTCCATTTCACTAGAGTGGTTTCATAGTATCCTTTCTGCATGTATAGCTGGCGTCATGCTTGTGCCGCTAGGCAGTGATGTCTGTCCGACACAATCGAGCTCAATGGAACAGAGCTTGATTGATATCGCCGAGAAGAGCATCATGGCTGCCCTCAACTCGGTCGAGCCCGAAGTCTTTGTCTATACAGGTCTACAGCTGTTGCGCCAGTGCATCCCAAATATCACCACGCACAATCTCAACCTGTTATACGACAGCAATAATGCTCTTGTCCGGATGCTGTGCAGAGTCTCCGGCTGCCTTGAGCAGACAAGCACGGCGCCGGCATCCAATAACGGCGATTCTATGCATCTTGATGACGAGTTTGTTTCACAAGGCAGCAAAGCCATGGCAGCCACAGTTTCTACTCCGATCCCGAGACAGAATATTCAAATGGCCATGAGTGCTCGGGCGTTCACCACCGAGACAAAAACACGCCTATGCTTGTTAAAAGCACTTGATCAAGAAAAGCAACAGTGCAGTGAGATCCCGGACTGCTGGGTCAGAGAGCTCTTGTCAATGCCAGACAATGAGATTTTTCTCTGTCAAGGCCTGCTCATTGAGCTTTCTCGATCGGATCTGGCCATGACCTCAGACAATTTGCGACTATTGGTTAGGAGAATGGGCGAAATTATGGGCAAGCCGGAGTACCAATGTTGTGAAGTTGTCTTGTCGACATGCATCGAGATTCTGTCTGGCTGGCATCAGATTTGGCTTAATGACAGCGATAGGCTCGCCGAATACGCGGGTGATCTTTATACCCATTTTATCAAGATCAACATGCCTTGCAACGTGTTCTCACCCCCAGCGCGAATGGCAATGGTCAATCTTCTGTTGACGCTTCTCAGGGCCAACCCAGACTATGGAGAGCAACTCAAACTTGACTCTTGTCGAACGTCACTTTTATATGCCCTCAAAACGAGTACTGTCAAGGTCAAGTGTTTCATCGCCGATCGTCTTGCCAGCATCTTTGAGCTGTACATCCTTGAGCTACACGAAGAAGTTTTTGTCGATGTTCTGGAATGTCTACCTTCAGATGCAGAAGACAAGGCTGGTATCGTCTTCAGGCTGTTGGCTCTGTCCAAGATGGCAATGTCGTGGCCCACATTGCTAAGGAGATGCGCTTATCACATCTTTGAGATTCCAGGCAAGATTCCATGGTCAACACAGCATGCCAAGTGGTGTCTGGCCCAAGTCTCGGACAGCTTGGGACTCGAATCTGCACAGGACCTGTTCCGCCTCTTTTGCCGTCAGATTCTCTACACATGGATGGAATCAAACTCGATCGACACCATTCCCTTCTCCATCTTTGGTTTCTGCGACTTGGAAGAGTTGCTCCAGTCGACTCGGGGCGAAGCAATTGCCATCGCTTTGATGAGAGGCCAAGAGCAAGACAGCGCAGACATAGCAGAGGTCCTGGGGCTGAGTGAGACGGAGCTCATATTGGAAAATTTTCCAGTGATTTTGTCCTATTGCATGATATACTCATATGCTTCGAGAGCTTCGAACCGAGGTGAAGACCGGATCAAGAGCAAGTTGGGGCCCAAAAGGTACGCTGAAGCTCTCCATGCCAGCTTTGTCGATATTGTGGCGCTTTTCATGGGCCTTGTGGACAATGAGGATCCCAATGAGAACGCCTTGAACAGGATCCCCGAGCTGGATTATGCTGTGCAAAGCATGGCGGCTATTAAGCAAATTGCACACTCGAAAGCAAAGCTTCCTCCAGATCAGCAGCCCAAGTTTCGAGCAAAGCACGTTTTTCCCAAGCTGCTCGAGCTGTGTAAGGTTACAGAATTCGAGCTCAGCCAGCTCTGGACTCCAGCTCTTGTAGCTTCGGTTGTCCGAAAGCTCCTTGGCCGCATACACCCTGCCATGGGATCCCTAAATGCTTGTTCTGCTCTTCGAAAGGTTCGCCTTCTGGTGTGTCTGGCAGGACCAACGGCCTTCAACTCTTACTGCCTGGAAATGCTTTTGAACTCTTTGCGCGTCTTCATGGTCGACTCGGAATGTGCCGATGATGTTATAGGCGTCAGTGAGTATCTGCTTGGAAACGGCAACCCCTATCTCAGCGACAGACCGTGCTTCGTGGCAGGCTACGCTCTGTCAGCTCTGGCCTCTCTTCGAGTTTTTCTCGAATCGAGCCAGTCGAGTACGACAGAAGAAGACCAGTTCAAAGCCACAATGATCAAGGCTCAACAATTTCATGCATGGCTAGTCAAATATTTATCCACATACAACTCGACGCGGTTCGTTAGCGTGTCCCAGCTTGAATCGTTTCAGGCCATTATTGAGACAGCAGGGCAGATCAAATCCTCGGGAAATGCAGACAATGGTTCTCCCGAGGGCAAGCTGCTCCTCCACATCTTGAAAGACGACGAATCATGCCAGGGCCTCTTGAATGAATCCTCTCGCAAGCTTGCCTTAGGGCTACTTTGTGGCGATTTCAACATGCCCACTGTCACTAATGACATGATTGAAAGCGACGACAAAGCCATCTGCCATGCCGGCGCCGTGTGGAAGAGCTGCCAGTGGCCTGAACTCAGCTCCAACTATCTTGCCTGGGCCGGACGGGTAGTGGGGAGATCATTCGCAGCATCGGGAGGAATCCCAGACGGCATCCTACGCGAGTCACAGCTGGATGAATATCAGAGGATAGCACAGGAGCCCCATGGGTCTGAAGCAGCACTACTGCACTTGATTGAAGTAGTCACGTCGAACCAAGACTCTGGCGTTGCAGGTCTTGCCGAGGCTGTCCTAAGGCTTATAGTATCCCAAGCAGATATGCGCCAGGACCAGACTCTTGCCGCAACACTTCAGAGAAGCCTATCCGAGTCTCTAGTTGCCGCCTCGAATTGGGACCAGTTTCCGTTGCCTCCATCAGAGGTGCCTCTTAATGCCGTCTTCCAGCAGCCATGGCCACAAGACATTGGGTCCCCGGATTGGAAGGTTCAGCTCAGTGTCTATCTGGCGCAGTCTGTGCCTGCATCTGTCTTGCTATCGGTGATGCCAGTGCTGCTCTCTCGTGTCGCAGGCTTCGCCCACAAGGCGTTTCCGTTTCTTGTCCACATGGTGCTCTGCTCAGAGCTAGATGGACAACGGGTCATGCGGCAGAATCTGTCAGGAGCCATCAAGAAGTGGTTGCCTACGACAGGTGCTGCTGCTCAAAGCAACCTGAGGCTTTTAATCAACACGATACTCTATCTCAGGACTCAAGAGTTCCCCAACGAGACTTCTATCGAGGATCGACTCCGCTGGCTGAAAATCGACTTTGCTGAAGCAGCTTCAACAGCAACGCGCTGCGGCATGTACAAGACGGCACTTCTCTTTGCCGAGATTGCAATGTCCGAAGGCACGCCCTCGGCTCGGTCCTCTTGTCTGGCGGAAATGAAGAGCACATTGTTGACTATATACGAAAATATTGACGACCCCGACACCTACTACGGCCTCCCTGAAGAGGCTAGCCTGACCAATGTACTAGCCCGCGTCGAGTATGAGCAAGAAGGATCCAAGAGCTTGGCATTCCGTGGAGCGCAGTACGATGAAAATATTCGTCTACGGAGTGCGGACGCCCAAGGAGATGCCCAGGCGCTCGTTGTAGCACTCGGGACTTTGGGACACTCAGGAATCTCGCATTCAGTACTCCAAAATCAGCAAAATCTCGATGGCTCGGTAGCGTGTCTGGAAAGCACGTTTGGCACAGCAAGACGACTAGAGATTTGGGACCTGCCGGCGCCATGCAAGTGGGAGCATCATAGCGTATCCCTGTATAAAGCATACCAGGCACTTCATCAGGCCACTGAGCTGCCGCCAGTACGCTCAACGATTCATGATGGGCTGGGGCGCATAATGCAGGATTTGGCTGGCTCTAATGACAATGCCACCAAGGTGCGAGGTCGACTGGCAGCGCTGGCATCACTAACAGAGCTTGAGGATGGTGTGCACGTTGGTGATGAAGATGCAATGGAGGTGTTGCTGTCAAAGTTCAAATTGCGAGACGGCTGGATGAGGAGCGGGAGATACGACGACGTGAGCCAGATACTGTCTTGCCGGGAGACTATGACAAGCATGCTGAGCCAACACCCAGCGCTTGTGAGTAGCCCTCGGTTCACAGTCAAGAATCTGAGGCAGCTGCAGGTGGAGACGATGCTCATGGCATCCACCATGTACCGCCATCACGGCGCCTTGCAGGAGTCGCTGGCCATTTCGACGGCGCTCAACAAGCTGATAGCCGTGTGCCAAAGCTTGGAGCTCCATGTGGACGCTGCCATTGATATCGACATTGCCAACTCACTGTGGGACCATGGAGAGATGAGCACGTCAATACGCATGCTTCAGAAGATCGACAAGGACTCATGTCTGGAGGAGCAGAGTATTCCCGTCAGCCGCTGCGTCTTGCTGTCCAAGATTGGTGACAAGATATCGATTGCGCGACTGGAGAAGCCCAGGGACATACAAAAGACTTATCTAGAGCCTGCGCTTAAAGAGCTTCGGCGACAGGAAAACCGCAGCAAGGAGGCCGGGGCCGTGTACCATCAGTTTGCCATGTTTTGCGACGGGCAGCTGCAGGACACGAATGGGCAAGAGGACTTGAAGAGACTGCACAGTCTGCGGCAGGCAAAGAGCGACGAAGTGGCAGCACTCAAAGCGCTGATTGCTTCCACGACAGACAAACAGAACAAGTTGCGCTACTCGCATGCGTTGGCCAAGGAGAAGCAGTGGCTGGATCTGGACGAGCAGGAGCTGAAGCGCGTGGAGCAGACACGAAGCGAGTTTGTACGGCTGAGCCTGGAAAACTACCTCTTGTCGATGCAAGCGTCGGACGACTACAAGAATGACGCGCTGCGCTTCACGGCGCTGTGGCTGGAGAGATGGGCAGAAGAGGCGACCAATAAGGCTGTCTCGCGCCATCTGCCGTGTGTGCCGACGGCCAAGTTTGCCGGGCTGATGAACCAGCTGTCGTCGCGGCTGCAGAACGAGCAGGGCATGTTCCAAAAGGTGCTCATGGATCTGGTGTACAGCATCTGTCGCGACCACCCCTACCACGGCATGTACCAAATCTGGTCGGGCATCAAGGCCAAAGCGCAGGAGACGGACCAGGCGGCTGTGCTGCGCGTACAGGCGACTGAAAAGGTTGCGCAGCGGCTGCAAAGCACGCAGGCCCTGGCCAAGATTTGGCTGGCGATTGACAAGACGAGCCGACAGTACCATGCCTTTGCCATGGACAAGAGCTCCAAGTATAAGATGGGGGCCAAGCTGGGGCTCAAGGAGACGCCGGCGGGCGCGGGCCTCATGAGCTGCTTGGACAAGTTTCGCATTCCACCGCCCACGATGCACATAGCAGTGTCGGCGGCCAAGGACTACTCGCAGGTGCCCGTCATGTGCCGCCTCGAGCCATGCATGAGCATCGCTTCTGGCGTCAGCGCGCCCAAGATCATCACGGCCATTGGCAGCGACGGACTCAAGTACAAGCAGCTGGTCAAGGGCGGGCACGATGACCTGCGCCAGGACGCCATCATGGAGCAAGTCTTTGCCGCCGTGTCGTCTCTGCTCCAGCTGCACAAGAGCACGCAGCAGCGCAGCCTGGGCATCCGGACCTACAAGGTGCTGCCCCTGACAGCTACGTCGGGCCTCATCGAGTTTGTGGCCGACACGACGCCTCTGCACGAGTTTCTCATGCCTGCTCACGAGAGATACTTCCCGCGCGACATCAAATCGTCTGAGTGTAGAAAGGACATCTTTGCCGTCCAGAGCAAGACGTTTGAGGTGCGCATGGACACGTATCGCAAGGTGACGCAGCGCTTCCACCCCGTCATGCGCTTCTTCTTCATGGAGCACTTTGTCAACCCCGACGAGTGGTTTGCCAGGCAGCGGGCTTACACGAGGAGCACTGCCGCCGTGTCCATGCTGGGCCATGTGCTGGGCCTGGGCGACCGCCACTGCCACAACATACTGCTCGACACCAAGACGGGCGAGGTGGTGCACATTGACCTGGGCGTGGCCTTTGAGGCGGGGCGCATTCTGCCCGTGCCGGAGCTGGTGCCCTTTCGCCTGACGCGAGACATTGTTGACGGCATGGGAATCACAAAGACCGAGGGTGTCTTTCGCCGCTGCTGCGAGTTTACCCTGCATGCCCTACGCGAGGAGCAGTATTCCATCATGACCATTCTCGACGTCTTGCGCTACGATCCCCTTTACACGTGGACCGTTTCGCCCCTGCGGCTAGCCAAGCTGAACAAGGCAAGGCAGAGCGACAGCGATGTCGGAGCTGCGCCGGATGATGCAGAGCCAAGAGTCAAGGACACGAGGTCCAAGGGCAAGTGCAACGAGCCCTCTGAGGCTGATCGCGCACTCGAGGTGGTGCGCAAAAAGCTGTCCAAGACGTTGAGCGTTACCGCCACCGTGAATGACTTGATTCATCAAGCCTCAGACGAACGGAACCTTGCCGTTTTGTATTCTGGTATGTGGTTTTTGTCTTGTAGTATGCAGTATCCCGTGTGGTTGGGCCAAACGTGCTAATAGCAGACGGTTAGGTTGGGCAGCGTGGGCTTGAAGAAGAGTGCCCAGGAATGAAACTGTGTGGCACGGGCTACTCGGCGCTCGTGGAATCAATCTCCAGCCAGGAGTGGAAAATAAAGAGTAACAAGGGGGAGTTGGTACGGATTTTTGCACTTGAGCCAGCGATGAAGTACAAGTCAGCTCGGCTGCCGCGATGCCAGCAGCTTTTTAGATATTTCAAGTGTAATAGCAATAGTATTACTAGTTAGCGATGTCCTTTTTCTTTACTACGTTGAGTTGGATCCCCCTAGTCGTAGGTGAACAAGAGAGAAGAGAGGCTCTTCTGTGCCATCCTTCAGCATAAAAGTCTTGGTCAGTCTCGGTTGGATGCGACAAGCTGAGTCAGCCACCAGCTGCTAAGCATTTACCCGTCACGCCCCGATAAAAGTGCCTGGCCAGCAAAGTTGTCTCCTATCGCGCCTCCAGGGTCTCCCAGCAAAGAGCTTGGACGCTTCAAATTATCCAAACCGCAAAACCGTCGACGCATGTTTACTTCTTGCACGCGCCGCAGACACCACGATTAGAAAGTTACTTGATTCAAACCATCGCTACCTCGGTCCGTTCCTTGATACGTCCTTCACTTTTAAACAACTCGGCTGCCACCGCCGCTTGTGGCATCTATTCTGCCTTGGAGCTGTCGTCTCGCACCATGCGATAGCTCCTTAACCGCCAACATGGCCGACGTGACGTCGCTTGATGCCTTGCAGGCTTTCCACCGAGAGCTCCTGGCCCTTGAGGATGGCTTTTCAGAGGATATCGACTGTCTTGGCAATGACTTGTTAGTCCGCACATTTGAGCAAGAACTCGAAAAACTGTGGGATTGTCCTCCGAGAAAGGAACAAAGCCGCAATGCGGTCAAGTCAGGTATGCAACACGTAGCTGCCCCTTGAGAGGGCAGTCGACTCATTGATTGCAGGCAAAATTACATTTAACGGCGTCGAGTATCAAGTAAACCAAAGGTTTCAGCAAGACGTCCTTGTCCTCTCCGACGAACTCGATTTGGATGAGCTCGAGTCGGCAAAATACCTCCTCGATTCTCAAAACGACTTGGCAACCCTGGGACGAAGCTTGCTCGAGTGCGCAGTCATTCGCTTCCACCAACAACGAAAATACCTACTCGACATATTAAGGATACTTCTTCAGCTAGACAGCGGCGAAAGCGACGTCGAGGAAGATAGCGCGCTCGAACAAGTCAAAATGTTTGTTGGAAACCGTGTCTTCCGGCCGGGGCTTGTCGGGCCAAAACGATACGTGCCCCGATGCATGTCCACCATGGCCACGACTCGCACATGGCTGCAGAAGCTAGGCGACAAGATTGCAGCAGCCCAGGCCCTGAGCCCAGACAATGCCATGGGGCTCTCTGAGGAGATGGAGACGGTTGAGTTTTCGCGCCTGAGCCTGATTCAGCAGCATGAGTTGTTGGGTGTCATTATTTGTCAGTGTATAGAGAAGCGCGAGGCCCAAGTGTCGGATTTCCTTGACTTTGTTTCCATGCTGGAAAAGGCGGACAAGTACGACATGCTTTTGAGTAAGTCTGGCCTACAATCAGAACCACTGAGTGCTCACTTGCTAACGTCGCGAGTTCTCAAGTCCACTTGATACCGGCTATTGGTGCATATATATCCGTCTTTGGTTCTACAGAAGGCGCCTGTGATCTCATTCAAGCTCGCGAGCTAAACAGCAAGCTGCTGCCGCCTGCAGACGATTCCACCTGGCCGTTGCCTCATGTACATGCCGCCTTTCGAGTATGGTGGCTTGCTGAGTACAGTGGCTTCTACCGCGACGACCCCCCTGAAGACGCCTTGCCGCCCAATACAGACCTCGATCAAGGTGAGACTACTGGAGCACGTGGACAGATGTAATGAGGGCTGAAACTATAACAGAGGACCGCGAGAGGACCAAGCAGTTCATGGATGCTCTTAAAGATGGCGCTTTTGATTTATTGCTCTCAGTGGCAGCAGATGTCACCCCGCCTGATTGGCACGACGCTGTTCGAACCGGTATGCGTAACTGGTTACTGCGAAGATCCACCACTTTGCCGTCTGAGCCCATACAGTTTTCGCTCTTTTTTCAGCAGTGCCTCATGGCACAGCTCGAGGTCTTTATCGACGCCTTCATCACAAATCTCCCCGACGTGCTCCGAAAGCTTAGAGTGGAGGAAGACGAGCAGAGGCAACTGAGCCAGGCGCACGAGCAAGACTTGGATCTGGAGCGCTTCTTGCTCATCATTGCCTACACATATGAAGGTCGTCCCGATGCCGCACTCAATTTCTGGTCAGATCCTGACAGCAATCTGGCGGGCTTTATGCAATGGGCATCTCGCCGGGCATCGACGCCCTTGGTGACAGCATTTTGCGAAATGCTGCAAGCCATTTCTGCAAACGCCGAATGTGCTACGGCTGCTCACGAGTTTCTTCTTGATGAGAGCCATGGTTCGTCTGGAAAGATGAGAAGGGCGCTCTCCTTGACGTGGTCCCAAATATTCAAAGAGTTGGCTTTTTTCTCCGACAAGATTAAACAGAAGCCAACGCCTGCGCAGACTGTACGCTTCCGAGGACCCAAGATGGCCAATGAACAAATGGAAACAGAGCCTGAATCAGCAATGATGCTGGAGTGCTATCTCCGTCTAATGACCAAGCTCGCCAGTGAAAGCGAGGTGGCTAGGCAGTTTCTACAGCCAAATGCATCACATAGCCTGACTGCTGAAATGCTCTTCTCCTTGGCGAGCAGCCCCATACCTCCTCGGCTCCGGGGCTGCGTCTTCATGACTCTCAGGGCTCTGCTTACACGCAAGTCAAGAACAGAGAGCCATGCCATGTGGACCTGCTTGGAAACTTGGGTTACCGGCGGCTACGCAGCTGCTGCCGCGGCATCTTTGCGCCACGGGCAACAAAATCCTCCAGTGCCGACAGAGCGCATCTTGAACGAGATGAGCAATGGTTTTGAAGACCCCGAGTCGTTTATCCAGCTCTTGTTGGCTTTGATCAGCCCGTCAAAGGATAACAGCCGACTTAATGATTCGTTGCCTTTTCCCGACAACCTGGGCTCCAGTTCGCGATACTCGGGCATAGAAATCTATGTCGACTTTGTTGTTGGCATGGTGTTTGCAAACAAGTCGCAGGAGATACAGGACAAGCACCAGTTACGCATGCTCAGGCTGAGCTGTCTCGACTTTATGCTAGCCTGCCTTGACAGCTTTAACGAAAACCTCATCATCATTGCCAACACGACCAAACTCAACATTGACTCATTGGTTAATACATCAGACTTGGCAACATATGTTTGCAAACATCCCTTTGGCAGGGTCATGGAGTGGATGTACAATGACAAGGTGATGAAGGCGCTCTTCAGTACCATTCATCAAGAGCCTGCAGATGTCGGAAACGCCGCTCCAGACTCTCCGCTTATTCTTGGCATTCAACGCGCAGTCGAGGTTATTTCTCGAGTGCTCGATTTGGAGCCAACATACCAAAACTTGGTCAAGCCGCGTATCAAGCTGCAAGCTATTTCTAGGCGAGAACCTGTTGCCCATGCCGCATACTCTTCATTTGCAGATGGTCTGGTGACAAGGCTGAGCCTCGTTGTCGATTTGGGAAGATATTGCGGCATGGGCTATCCCGATGTTACTCTGGCCTGCCTTAAGCTACTAGAAAAAATGTCGGCTTCGTCTAGAATTGCAACTTCGTGGTCAGGTTCAAGCAGACTGGCCCATCGCAACAAGGCCATTGTGGCATTGGAGGCGAATGGAGAGCATGAAGGCATATCCCGAGCCTTCGTGTCAGAGCTCATGGCGCCTTTGGAGGCAAGCCGCGAGGCAAACTCGCCTAGTTACCTGGCCAAGCTGTACATTCTCGACTTTCTTCTGCAATGTCTTCAGACGACGCCAAACGAGCCTACAATTGCCCATCTATTGCTTGGTTTCCGATGCGGTGTCGACTCGCTATCAGTTGATGCTCAGGGTGCTTTTGAGCAAAGAACATCATTGTTTCACTGCTTGCTGAGGCTCTTGTTTGAGATACCATGTGGAGATGCAAGGGGAATGAGGCAGTGGCTCATTACCCTCAAGTGTCGCATCATGCGGATATTACGCATCCTATGGTCATGTCGACTGTCAGCCCCGATTGTGGTCAAGGAACTACGAGACGAGGAGTTTTTGTTTCACCTGGTGATTCGGGAGCCCGTTATCCAGTCCGATCTTCTATGGGAAGGCCAAGAAGTTGGTCACGTCGAGTTTACCCTGACTGATGGCGCGCCAGCCCTGGTGGATTTCCTGGCATTGCGGAGTCTGACTCTGGAATACATTGCCACGGAGCTTTGCTTGATTTCTCAAGGGCGCATGCCCAATGTCAAGAGACGCATCTACGAGGCTCTCAATGGTCAAGTCATGGGCGAGGACAATCAGTTTATCAGTACACCAACCGTCTTTGACCTGTACGACTTTCTGCTTCCGGATGAATGTTGGAATCTGCCACCGCCTTCAATTCAGCACCATCAAAACTTGGATTTTTCCATTTGTGCCGAAGAGGATGCCGATGGCAATATCGTCTATAACTTGGATCTTGTACAAAACATCATTCTCCTCAAACGAAACGAGCAATACGGCAAGCCGGGAAGTCTGGTTACTCGTCAAGAAGTGGTTGAAATCGACAAGGAACGAGCCTCAATCCTGTCATACTTGAATTCTTGCAACCGGCGCAGACAGATTGCCAAGCAGTGTCTGAGCGTCTTGAAGTCATGGACAAGACTTTTACTCATCATGGTGGAGTGCAACGATCTCGAGGGAGCGGCACAAACGTCCTTTTTCTTGCAAGCTCTTCAGGCTGTGCTCCCAAGCCTTGATGCTTTTGCGTCAGATCGTCCAGACGAGGCGCTGGAGCTGGCCAAGCTGGCCAGGGTGTTGCTTTGCAGATTCGACGCCAAGTCGCTTGATAGCGGCGATTCGCAGAGCCAGGCCATTGGGAACCTTGTTGGAGATAAACTATACCAATTATTTCAAGTATGTCTGCAAGCAATAGGCAGCTGGGCAGGCTCTCCTGAGCTCAGATCAGTCTACTATGAGATTTGCTATCGCTATCTCAATGGCAATTCTGAGGAGGCGCCTCTTAGCACCAGCCATCCCAGGACCTCCAAGACTATTCACGTGTACGGCGAGAGGCTCATCACTGTAATATGCGATGATGCCTATGGCAGCCAGCCTGCTTGTCAAGCCGCAGCCCTGATACTATTGAACGCTCTAGTCTATGCTGGAAGCTGCGAGGATGATGACTACGTTATCGAGACGCTAAACCGCCTCAACTTTATTGGAATTGTTGTCGACTCACTCCGAGACATTATGCACGAATGGCATCATGTTTTCACCTCAGGTGCATAACTCTTATTATTTACTGTCTAGCACTGACATGAGTGCCCAGCTAACATGAAGTCTCCTTTTTCTTCTTGTTTTTAGGTAATGCTAATCAGCAGCATTATCAGGACGCCCGTCTGGCGCTTCTGCTGCAGATTGCAGAGTCTCGCACCGGGGCCAAGTACCTTGTCTATGCCAATGTTTTCCGCACACTCGAGACATCGGGCCTCTTTTCTGCCGACCCTGAGCTCCAGAGCGATGTTGAAGACCCACGGGTTCTGGAGCAGCACTACAACTTGCTTGCCAAGGTGGCGCGCGTCATTGGAGCCGCTGTTCTTAGTCGGGGCAGCCACAATGCCAATCAGGGCCGCAAGTTTCTGACGGACCACCGGATGCTTGTCACACATACACTCAAGCGGAGCGCAGGGATTGGGCACGTAGAGACCAATGGGATGGCGCTGGAAGAACATATTGGCGAACTAGCAGATGCTTTCATGGTGATTATTATTGCAACGGGATTTGTCAAGGTGAGTCACGGAGAGACAAAAAGGCTGCATTGGGCATCATGGAGTTGTGCCTAATCTAAAGCTTGGCTGACGAGGCGTGGTGCACAGTACGAGGTCGATGAAGTGGCAGAGTTGACCAAGTCGTCACGCGTCTTGTTCCATTGACACTGCGTGTGTCGCGTTTTTGAGCTAGGCGCTGAACCTGGTTCAAGCAAGGGCCTCGTGGCGCCAAGAGGTCCACGGGCGTTGGAAAGAAATGAAGAGTTCATTTACACAAGCCTTTGCCATTGATTTGTGGCTGGGCGACATGGGGCCTTGGTTGGCTGCTTGCCAGTGCCACATGTGAGGCTGCCAGGGATATGACGGGCCTTGAATGCAGGATAGGCTTTGAATAATGAGTCGTCATCTTGCAGCAGGGCTTCACGTTGCATTGCCGTTTTCATTACCCAACCCTTGCTGACCCATGATTTCAAATCGCAGCACCGGGCAAGCGTCTGTACCAACCCGTTCAAAGTTGACTACAACTGCTATGCTACTAGTACCTTGGACATGGTGACACTTGATACCAGCAGTGACCCATGCGCGCGGGTGCCCATTCAACAGGTCAAGGACAGCAAAAGTCGCATACGCTGTCCAACGCCCCCTGCATGTCCCAGGCGCCTTGCAATCGCAGACCAATACTACCAATACAGATTTTCTCCACTGCATCCCAAAAACAACTATGGCACCAGCTTGTAAACAGAAATTAGCTTATCGAATCGGCCTTGCGTTTGCCCTTCTTTGTCACTGTCATGAGCTTGAGCTCCAGAGGCCAGTACCCCTTTGTCTTTGATGTGTAAGAAGCACGGGGCTTGGTATCAATCTTTGTGCGGCACATGGGACAATTGCCGCGGTTCGCCTCGACGTGGAGCGATGAATGAAGGCATTGTTGGCAAAAGAGATGGCCTGCCCTCAGTTGGTCAGCAGTTTTCTCTACTGTGACCACGTCGCATAGTTGGGGGAGAGGGGCAACATACCACAGTGTGTGACGGTGAGTGCTGTTACGTCGTCCATGCAAATGACGCACTGAAAGGAAGCCAGCTTGATTCGCTTGTCTGGCTCAGGCTTGCTAAATTGCTGTTCGATGGCTTCAGCCGATACTGTGAGATCGATGGTTGCCATGGCTTGAGAATCGTTATCAAGCGTGTCCTCGGAAAAGATGGCATCGTTGAACGACGGTCGCTGGGGCAAAACCAGAGCCTCTGAGGTTGAATTTTGAGCGTTGTTTGTGCTGGAGTCAAGCCGCCGCCTTTTGTTTGCTTTTGAAGCAGGGGGCTGCGGTGGCGGCTCTGGTGAATTGAGAAGATTTTGCAGTTGCCGAGGCGGCATGTCGAAAACAGTAGTTTGTGTGGATTCTTGCGGAGATGGAATATTCTCCGAGTCGGTCAAAAAGAGTGAGGACTCTCGAGATAGGGCATTCAAGGATCTCAAGCGGTCGTAGCTGTGGTGGACAAATTGCACCGCAGAGTCTTCGCCCGAGTCTGACTCGTTGCCTGCAAGTGTTGATTGGTCTGCAATGCTTTGGCTCGAGTGCAACGACGATTGCGGTGAAAGGGTTGTGTCATCGGCAGCCAAGTTGACGATGGACGGAAGGGTGGAAGGGGATGAAAAGTTGTTATCAGCAATCAAGCCGAGGGGCGACTCGTCGTCGGCTCGATACTCGTCGTCGACGTCGCTGTTGCTGTTTGGGTCTCGGCCGAGGTGGAGCGAGGAAACAAAGACAGACGACTCGCCGTCAGCGTCAGCGTCACCGTCGGGGCTTTCAGACGTCCATCCGCTAGAGAAGCTAGAGTCGGAAGTATTAGATTGCAAGCCTGCAGTGCTATAGGACTGCTGCTCGCCAGGCGAAGACTGAGGCAAAAGAGAATCGTCAAAGGCATGCAAGGTGCTGTCAAGAGAATCCTCCTCGTCAAAGGCGGCAAAACGAAAACGAGAATGCTGGGAAGATGGCGACGAAGATTGAGGCAGACGCAAGTCTGGCCACCACTGGCTCCGGACAATAGGCGATGGAGTAGCTAGGAAGCGGTCCCGTGAACGCGGAGTGGGAGACTTGGGCGGCGTCGACATGATTGTTTGCCAGTCAGTGATGGCGGGAAGAGTCTTTGCCCGGGCTGTCCTTAGTGAATGACTGGCAGGCACATTTGGGCAGTGGCGGCGGATCAGAGACGACGCCGGGGGACGGAGCAGGCAGGTTGGAGGGCTGCTTGCTGGACGTCGACGGCAGCGCGTGCGGTCAAAGGAGGTTTTGGGGAAACAAGGATGGGCAGACCGACTGACGGTAAGGCGCGTCCAGGGTAGGTGGCAAGGCTAGGTGGACCGAGAGGAGCGAGCATAAGCACGGGCTTTAAGCCGTCCACATGTGTGTGCATTCTGCTGTTTGGCCTCTTTTTTTTTCACTCCTAATTTCTCGGTGCAGATATTTCTTCTTCTTTCGTCTGATTTTCCGAGACAAGGGCGGTCCAGTCCATGTTGTTGGTTTGGTTTGCCTTGTTAATTTGGCAGCTGGAAATTCTTTACACGCATACCTTTTTCCGAGGTGGTTCAAGTCTGCTACCAAACTTATTATTCAGCTAGCGCGCCATGCATTTCCACCGAGGCCGTCTCGAGCTATACGACTGGGAAGCGATTTCCGTGTAAATAAAGCATGGATTTTGTAAACAAGCTGCTGTTGAGTCCAGTATTTCCCCTATGCCTCGACTATTGTTGAACGCTAGTAGTAGTAGTTGCTTGAAATAATGTATGCAACACAAGGATCCGTTTGCGTACAAGCACAACTTGACACTTGCGGCTGTAATACTACTACTAACTCGTATGAGTACAACTAGTAGTAGTAGTGGTAGTAGTAGTACTGCTTTGTCCGGCCTTGGCCCACTCCATTTCGTTGGAGCCAAGTTTCGTGTGAGCCTATCCATTTAGGACAGTGTCAGTTTTGAAGGCGACAAGAACAACGGGGCAAAGAAATCATTATGCGTCCACGTGCAGCTTTGCAGTGTTGGACTTGGAGCGAGACATGTAGCGTCGAATTCTGGCGTGCTGAAGTGGGCGGACGCCTGGTCAATGGCTGAATTCCAAATTTGTGGAATTTGTGGTTAGTCAGCAAAGCATTGAGAGAAGAGACTGCCTCGTTCGACTCTTGACTCAACTCAGCCACCTCGACTCAATGATTGCCCGCCAGCAGAAAAGTGAGGAGGCGAATTGAAGGGCTGCCAAGCGCCGTGTCGCGACGCTGCGTTGCCACCAATGGTTGCGCTCGCCCCCGTTTCTGCTCATGTTCAGCACGCTTCAACAGCACACTTTGTTCGCATAGCGCGCCATCATGGCATTTGCCGCCACGCCTTGGGGACCCAGCTCCGCGGGCTGGCCAATGTCGCCAGCAACTCAAGTGTCAAGAAGAAGACGAGGAAGAAGAAGGCCTCTGAGCAGCCGAGCAGCTTAGCTGGTAAGTGTCTCTGGTGGCTATTATTGAGCTGGCGCTAACCTGCTCAGTCGCATCCGAGTCGCGCTTCAACGAAATTGGCGTACAGCAGCTCAGCTCTCACATTTTCAAGCAAATCTTCCCCGATGGCTGCAAGCCCCCTCCCAAGGAGCTCGTCGAGTTATCCAAGGACCATTTGAAGCGGCACGACCTTCTCGGCAAGGCTACTGATGGGTCAGCGCCAATCGCCTTTGACCTTCCTCCTCTCAAGGGTCGGACTCTGGACGAGCACTTTTTCAAACTAGGTTCAGACTGCGCCGAGCCATTTCTATCTTTTGCGAAACAGTTTATGCGCGCCAACTTGCCGCCCAAACCGAGAAAATGGGTGCGACGCAGCGGCTGGACAAAGTACTATCCAGATGGACAGACGGAGCAAGTGGATTTCCCAGACGAGGAAATGCTGTGCTTCGACACCGAGTCTCTGTGGAAAGAAAGCCCCTTTTCCGTCATGGCTTGCGCTGCTAGTCCGACTGCCTGGTACGCCTGGATATCCCCTTGGTTGCTGGGCGAGACGGACAATGATCGTCAGCTCATTCCTCTCGGCGACCCGAGCAAGCCGCGAATCATTGTTGGCCACAATGTTGGCTACGATCGTGCCAGAGTGCTGGAGGAGTATCATGTCAAGCAATCACAAAATTCCTTTCTCGATACCATGTCACTACACGTGGCCGTCAACGGCATGTGTTCGCAGCAACGACCGACTTGGATGAAACACAAGAAGAACCGCGAGCTGAGGGAACGAATCGCTTCTGAGACGCCAGACCACGACCTCGCCACCCTCTTGAGCAACAGCAGTATACACGAAGAGGAGGAGCTGTGGATCGAGCGGAGTTCCATCAACTCGTTGCGCGACGTGGCCAAATTTCACCTCAATGTTGCTATAGACAAGGCAGTTCGCGATGACTTTGAGCAGCTTGATCGAGCTGGCGTCTTGGAGAAGCTCGATGTGCTTTTTGACTACTGCGCCGCCGACGTTTCCGTCACACACCGCGTCTACAAGATTGTTTTCCCCAACTTTACCAATGTTTGCCCACATCCAGTCAGCTTTGCTGCGTTGCGGCATTTGTCTTCTGTCATTCTTCCGGTTAATAAGTCGTGGGACGCCTACATTGCCAACGCCGAAGCAACCTATCACAAGCTGTCCAGCGCTGTGCAAGAGAGATTAATAGGTCTCGCGGAAAAGGCGCTTGAAATCAAGGACAAGCCAGAAGAATGTAGCAGCGATCCCTGGATGATGCAACTCGACTGGTCTGGCCAAGAGATTCGCATGATCAAGGGGAAGAAAAAGGACGACCCTCCACGGCCAGCAGCACGACAGAAGAAGCCGGGCATGCCAAAGTGGTACAAGGACCTTTTTGCCAAGAACGACTCTCCCATTGGCATCACGGTACGGACTCGCATAGCACCTCTGCTTCTCAAAATGGCGTGGGATGGCAAGCCACTCTTTTGGTCAAACCAATATGGCTGGACCTTTAGGGTGCCGAAATGCGAGACGGAAAAGTATACGGCCAGGCAAATGATTATGTGTGTCTTTGATGAAACAGATCTCGTGTTACGGGATGATGATGCGCACTCTTATTTCAAGCTTCCACACAAGGATGGGCCTTCTGCTCGTTGTGCGAGCCCAATGGCAAAGGGGTATTTGCCATATTTCGAGAGCGGAACCTTGTCATCCGAGTATCCGTATGCCAAGGAGGCTTTGGAGATGAATGCTTCCTGCTCATATTGGATTAGCGCACGAGACCGCATCATGTCTCAGCTCGTTCTCTACAAGAGCGAGTTGCCACAAGCGCCACAGCGGACAAGCGGAAAAAAGGTGACGAAAGGATCAAGGAAGACCAAGACAAAGGACATGGATGAAGGGTTCATCCTGCCCCAAATTATACCCATGGGAACGATTACAAGACGAGCTGTGGAGAATACGTGGCTAACGGCAAGCAACGCCAAGAAGAACCGCGTTGGATCAGAACTCAAGGCCATGGTCAGAGCACCAAAGGGGTACTGTTTTGTGGGCGCCGACGTTGACTCGCAAGAGCTGTGGATTGCCAGCCTAGTGGGCGATTCAACCTTTAAGATTCATGGAGGCAATGCAGTTGGCTTCATGACTCTTGAAGGTACCAAGGCTGCCGGCACAGACTTGCACTCCCGAACAGCAGGCATTTTGGGCATTTCACGAAACGATGCCAAAGTATTCAATTACGGGCGCATTTATGGAGCAGGACTCAAGTTTGCGTCAACGCTGTTGCGGCAGTTCAACCCGATGCTGACTGAAAAGGAGACTTCGGAGACAGCGTCGAGGCTGTACCAAAATACAAAGGGCACCAAGACGAGCCGAAAGATTCTCTACAAGCGACCCTTTTGGCGCGGAGGGACCGAGTCGTTTGTCTTCAACAAGCTTGAAGAGTTTGCCGAGCATGAGCGACCACGAACTCCGGTGCTTGGGGCTGCCATCACAGAGGCGCTCTTGGGTCGCTATGTCAGCAAGGGGGGCTATCTGACATCACGCATCAACTGGGCCATCCAGTCGTCGGGCGTCGACTATCTTCACCTGCTCATTGTGTCGATGGACTACTTGATTAGGCAGTTCAACCTCGAGGCTCGTCTGGCGATTACGGTTCATGACGAAATCCGCTACCTGGTCAAGGAAGAGGACAAGTACCGGGCGGCTCTGGCTTTGCAGGTAGCCAATGTTTGGACGCGATCCATGTTTGCACAGCAGGTTGGCATCAATGACTTGCCGCAGTCGTGCGCCTTCTTTTCGGCCGTGGACATTGACCATGTGCTACGCAAGGAGGTCGACATGGACTGCATCACGCCCAGTCACCCTACAGCAATTGCATCCGGCGAGAGCTTGGACATCAAGGCGCTGCTCGACAAGGGCAGCGATGCCATGCTGGATAGCGCCATTGAAGCGGATGCCAAGCTCAAGCCAAAGGTGGACGCCATTGAGTACAAGCCGCGTGTGCCGGTGATGCAGGACATGCAGCTCAACTCGGCAGACAGCCTCGACTTTATCAAGGCACAGCTGGCGACGCGTGATGACGAGCTGCGCATCCTTGTCAGCAATGTGAGAAGAGCAGAGGCTGCGGCAGCTTCAAAGACGAAGCCTCTGAACAAGCAGGCATTGCGAGGAGTGCTGCCATACCGGGCTTATCCCTTGCTGACACCAATGGAAGAACCCATGTCTGTTGCTGATGCTGTCAAGGCCAAGTATCGCAACGGACAGCAGGGCAACAGCCAGTGGTCGTGGACGAGAGCATCGGGCAAGGGCTCGAGTTCGACTTCGAGAATATGAGGGGACAGGAGCCAATGTTGTTTTATTTTTTACATGACTTGAAGCAATCTGTTTTATAAATGTAGTACGATTTTTTTTTTTTCATTTGGTTTCTTTTTTCTACGTGCCATTATATTTCCAATGTATCAGTTAGAGGCTGGCTGGCGTTGGTTTGGCTTGTGTCGCAGAAGCAGGGAAATGGAAAAAGTGAAAAATAAGACATGGATGTCGTCTCAGGCACTGCCTGTTTGGCCAAGCATGAAGACGCAGTCCTGGCCATTCTTAACCATAGAAATGACTAGGCATTGGCGTCCAATTATTGGTGCGCATTCCTATGCCAGTTTCAACAGGGTAGTAGATAATGCGATTCAGTAGACCAAACGGGTGCATGTGCTGGGTACTTTTAGCCAGAGAGGCGTGGCGGCAGGTGAGAGGAGTAGTGGGCTGTACCTGTACGGAGAGCGTGTTAAGGGAGCGTGTTTAGAAGGGTGGCTTCCTTATTGGCTTCCTCATTGCACGAGTGAGTTGGCGTAGAACAAACGTCATTGCCAGCTCGCAATAGCAGCCAAGCAGAGCATCGCTTTCTTGCTGCTCGAGCCTGATTTATCATTCTGATTCCCCTGCAGCAGGCAAGCTCGCCGCAAGCTCTCGCAAGCATGGCGTCAACAGAGCAAGTCATTGAGCGGCTCCGCGAGTCGAAGCCGCCAGCCACAGACCGCTTCACGTACCTGACGATTATGGATAAGTCACTGTCGCCCGACGTGCTGCCTGGGCTGGAGGAGATTCTCGAAGACGTGGAGCTGACGAGCGACATTGGATGGGATCTGGTGGAGATGCTGATTGCGGTGCCGGGCAGCGAAAAGTGTCTGGAGAGCGTTGCGCGGCTGGGCAATCCGCGCGAGGTGATTCTCAAGACGCTGCAGGTCATGGAAGCAACATCAGGCAAGGACGAGGACAATAGCAAGTTTGTCACGCTGTGTGGGATGCTGGGCCTTCTTCACAGGCGGCTGCAGGTCAAGACGCCTTCGCGCTTCCTGCACACGACGCTGGAAACGGTCTACCGGTGCTACGATGGCACCAGCGCCGAGGCTACTGCTGCCGTGATATCGCTGATTCACGCCGTGTCTGGGCAAAAGCGGCCTCCGCTGCCGACGCGGCAGTCAAGCACGACGCTGGTTAGGCCCTTTAAAGGCAGTGAGGCAGCAAAGAGCGCTCCCGATCCCGAGGCCGATGACTCGGACCGGCCTGGCGCCAAGGAAGCCCAAGTCATGGAGCTGCTGCTGCAGTCGTTTGTGACGTGCGTCATTGAGGCCTATGTCAACTCCAACAGCCTCGAGTGGGCTCCCCGACTGCTCGAGTACATGCACCCAGACAGGATAGTGCCGGGGAAGAAGACGGCCATGCAGGCATTCAAGGAATCGGACCAGCTCAGAGCTAGGGACGCCTTGATTGGGCAGCTGGTGGTGAGCCATTTCCGTGGCAAGCGTCTTGATGCTGAGGAGTGTGGCTGACGAGGTGCTTGCAGGCTGCTGCTGGCGACTTGGGCCTCTCCAAGGCATCGCTGCCCAAGTTGCAAAATACTCTGTCGGGCCCTATATGTAGAGATGTTCTGTCTATTGATTTTGATGCGCAAAAACCGCAGCAAATCAAGCTGTCGACGGGCGGTCTTATATGTCTAGTGGCTTACTGCATCTTTGCTGCACAAATCTTTGACGCGGACCAGCCACAGCCAGACTTGTACATGTTTCCCCATCACGAGGCGCTACTAGAACAGTTTCTGGGCAAGGAGGATCCCCAAACGCAGATTGCCAACAACCCTGGGACGGTGGAGTCTCTAGTGGTGTTGGGCATGTGGCTGATGGACGAGAAGCGAATATCATGCGAGGCAAGCTCACAGCTAGATTTTATGGGCTACCACCACCTGGTGACGCTCATGGCCGTCTTTCACGGGAATATTGGCGTACGCAACGCGGCGACGACATTGGCGGGCCAGGTGCTGCATGTGGACCCTGACGAGGACGACCGACTCAACATTCTGGAAGACTTGCTCGAGAACTGCATGTTTACGTCGCTGCAGGCATGCGCGGTTGCCTGGCTGCGAGAGGAGATGATTGCGGCCAAGGAGGCCAAGCACCGGGGCCGGTTCAGCAGCCCCGAGTGCCTCGAGTCGCTGCAGTACACCTTGTTTCCGAGCATGGCGCATCTCCACGAGGCGGACAAGGAGACGCTGCTCGAGTTTTGGACGCAGAGCGCGCCGCTGCTGCTGCAGGTGGCCAACTTTGGCCTCTTTCTCTACGGCTCGGGCAGCCAATACAAGGAGCTGGCGCCGGCGGGCATGGCAGCGGCCATTGAGCATCGTTTCGTGGAGCCTTTGCTGCAGGCGGCCAAGAGGCTTTCGGAAAAGGTGGCGCAGGAGGGTGGCGTGGAGAGACAGGATGCAGAGGCGGGTGTGCTGATGCAGTTGGATATCTTGACGGATACGCTGGGGCGCATTCCTTTACAGTAGCAGCGGCAGTGACAAAGGGCTGATGCTGCTTGTGATTATATACTAGATGATGCTGATGCTGTTGATGATGGTGTAGTGGTTGTTGTTGTTATTGTTATGATTGTTGCTAGTGTCATTAGTACTAGTAGTAGTCTGGTTGCCAGTCAACAAGGCAGGCTGACTGGTGGTTGTTCGCGGCTCGGAGAAGTGACTGGGGGTTATAATTAGCATTCCTCCATGCCTAGCACATGCATCCGTAAACGGCACGAACCGCTGACCAGGATTCTCAGCACGTGTGTCACTACCAAGACGGCTTGACCTTGGCGCAGATAAAGGGGTAAAATATGACAATTACAAGTCGTGATGTCACCCAGTGTCTTGGAGCCTAAAGACGTTGCACCCGCAAAGCAGGTAACAGCGCCAGCAAACGGTTGTAGCAGCAAGGGCCAAAAGTTTACGACTCCCCCCCACCTCCAAGAAACAAGAAGCTAAAAAAGAAGCATTTCCACTCGTTGGCAACAGTTTTTATTTATAAAAGTATTGGATAATAAAAAAAAAGCATACAGCAGCCGTCTCGAGCAAGAAAAAAAGGCGTGGGCCTTGGGTTAGAGGCGCGCCGGCGTTTCCGGAAGCTCGCCCACATCAAAGGATCCGCAGCAGCAGCTGCTGCAACGGCTGTTTTAATAAGTGCTGGCAAGACGACAGGCAAAGAGCAATTCCAATTGTTCCCAGCTTGTGTGTGTTTTTTTTCCTCGATATCTACAACAATGGATGGCGCAGGTGGCGAGGAGCACGAAGTGTGTGGCGACGAGGAGCAGCAAGGCGAGCAGCAGGGGCCAGAGCAAACACGACGGGCTCGGCGCAGCGGGACCGTGATGAAGACGCCTGACGGAGAGCTTGCGTATCCGAATTACGTGCCGCCGGCGATTCACGGGCCTGAAGAGGCTACCATGCCGCGGGCAGTGGTGCAGGGTAAGCAGAGCGGGCAGGGCGAGGAGGAGGAGGAGGAGGAGACGATGGAGGCGCCGCGGCAGGGGGCAACGCTCAAGAGGTGGCACACGGCAGGGCTGCAGGGCCCGGTGCGCAGCCTGTCGCTGGTGTCGCCCATGCGCAGAGTGGGCACGTCGACGTCGTTGAATAGAGCCTTGTGGGCGCGGGCGCATGATCAAGAGGACAGCGGCAAGGACTTGTCGCCATGGTCGTCGGACGAAGAAGAGGCAGTCGAGGAGGAGAGAGGAGCTGCGGGCATTGCGGAGCAAGAGGAAAAGACAGAGGAGGAGAAGAAGACGAAGAAGAAGAAGAAGAAGAAGCTGAGCAAGAAGCGGCATGACGAGGATGGCTTTGGGCGCTTCCACGTGGGCAACGACGGCTACCACACGTCGGGCCGGGTGCGACGCGACGGACGGCTACGCATCACGGTGAATGAAACGGCCAATACGGGCTATCTAGCCAAAGCGCTGGGCGCGGCGGTTGAGCGCATGGCCAAGAAGCCATGGGAAGAAGCCAGCCCCGACGCCACGCCCGCCACGCCCGAAACCTCTTGGCCGCCCGCCGACACGGCTCCCCTCCCGCGTCTAAACATTGTCATCATGGTGATTGGCTCGCGCGGCGACGCCCAGCCCTTTGTGCGCATCGGCAAGGTGCTCAAGGAACAATACGGCCACCGCGTACGCATCGCCACCCACCCCGCCTTTGCCGACTTTATACAGCGCGACGCTGGCCTCGAGTTCTTTTCCGTCGGCGGCGACCCGGCCGAGCTCATGGCCTTTATGGTGAAGAATCCTGGCATGATTCCCTCCTTGGAAACGGTAAAGGCGGGCGAGATTGGCCGTCGCCGCGACGCCATGGCGCAAATGTTTGAGGGCTTTTGGCGCGCCTGCATCCACGCCACCGACGACGCTGCCGATACGCAAAACATGCACTTGATGGGCGACAAGGAGCCCTTTGTCGCAGACGCAATCATTGCTAATCCCCCCAGCTTTGCTCACATTCACTGCGCAGAGGCCCTGGGCGTGCCCCTGCACCTCGTCTTTACCTTTCCCTACACTCCCACCCAGGCCTTTCCTCATCCCCTCGCCAGCATCAAAAAGTCCAATGTCGACCCGGGCTACACAAACTTCATCTCCTATCCCCTCGTGCAAATGATGATTTGGCAGGGCCTCGGCGACCTCATCAATGACTTTCGCGTCAAGACGCTTGCCCTCGACCCCGTCTCCACCCTCTGGGCCCCCGGCGCCACCTACCGCCTGCACGTTCCCTTTACCTATCTGTGGTCGCCTGCTCTCGTGCCCAAGCCCCCCGACTGGGGCCCCGAAATCGACGTGGCTGGCTTCGTCTTTCTCGACCTGGCCTCGTCCTTTGAGCCGCCCCCCGAGCTGCTGCAATTCCTCCAGGCCGGCGAGCCCCCCATCTACATTGGCTTCGGCTCCATCATTGTCGACGATGCCGACAGCTTTACAGCAATGATCTTCGAGGCCGTTGCAAAGGCCCGTGTTCGTGCCCTCGTCTCAAAGGGCTGGGGCGGGTTTGGCCACGGCAAGGTGCCCGAAAACATCTTCTTGCTCGACAATACGCCCCACGACTGGCTCTTTCCCCGTGTCAAGGCCTGTGTCATCCACGGCGGCGCCGGCACAACCGCCATTGCCCTCAAGTGCGCCCGCCCAACCATGGTGGTGCCCTTTTTCGGAGACCAGCACTTTTGGGGCGCCATGATTGCCAGCTCCCGCGCAGGGCCCGAGCCCGTCCCCTACAAGGCTCTGAGCTCCGACAAGATTGCCGACGGCATCAAGTACTGTCTGACAGACGAGGCCAGAGAGGCCGTTGCCCACATTGCCAAGTCGATTGAAAGCGACGGCGACGGCGCCAACAATGCCGTCGAGTCCTTTCACAGGCAGCTCAACCTCAAGGGCTCCAACAGCATGCGCTGCTCCATTCTGCGCGACCGCGTCGCAGCCTGGAAGCTCAAGCACTCGCGCCTCCGACTGAGTCCGCTCGCGGCAGACATTCTCGTCGACCAGGGCCAAATCAACTGGAAATGGCTGCGCCTGCTGCGACACAATGACTGGAACGACTTTGAAGGGCCCGGCGAGCCAGTCACGGGCCTTGTTGGCTCTCTGACCGACACCGTCAAGGACGCCGCCAAGGGCGTGGGCGGCATGCCCTACCGCCTGGGCAAGACGGCCAAGAAGAGGCTGCAGTCGCGCCTGAGCAGGAGACGCGCCCGAGAAAAGTCGCTCAACAAGGACTCGCCATCCAAGCCTGACGAGGAGCCAATCGCCGGGCCGGGGCCAGGCGAGTACGTGACAGACGTGGCAGCCAGCGTCGGCAGCACCGCCTGGGCCATTGCCAAGGCTCCCGCCAGTCTGGCCCTGGCCCTGGCGCAGGGCTTCCACAACGCCCCCAGGCTGTACGGAGACGACACAGTGCGCCGGCCCACGCGCATCACCGGCTTCAGGTCTGGCCTCGTCGCTTCGGGGCGCGAGTTGGTCCACGGCGTGGGCGACGGCGTCACCGGAGTCGTGCGCCTGCCTCTTCGCGGAGCTCGAAACAATGGCCTGGGTGGCTTTGTAAAGGGCACAGCCATGGGCCTGGGCGGCCTCGTCCTCAAGCCCATGGCCGCCATTCTGGGCCCCATTGGCTTCACCCTGCACGGTGCCATCAAGCAGGCCGAGCGCCAGCGCTACAAGCGCCGCAAAAGCTGTCCGCCGCGCTCCATCCGCCGCGCCCGCATAGCCCAGGGTCAGCGCGAGGCCCTGGCCCTCAAAAAGCCTTCCGAGCGCCGCAAGGTGTGCGACGAGGTGGACAAGGGCTGGCGCACCCTCGTGGCCCTGGGAGACGAGGTCGTCGTGGCCGAGCGCCGCCGCAACTTTCCCAAGCACCTCAAAAAGATTCTCTTGCACACCCACTTCATGTTTGAGGATGTCGACTTGGCACGCGCCTGTCTCGAGGAGCTGCAGGCTGGCAAGTCCCTCGACGATGTCGTGGCCAAATATAGCAGTAGCAGTTGGCCGGCGTGCAATGGAGAAACCCCCGCCAGGCAGCAAGCGACTACCAATGGCTCGAGCAGCGCTCAGACTTGATCGTCCTTGATCTGGCTCTTCTTGAAGCAACAGCATCATTGTTAGATATTCATCCAGCTCCCATCTTATAATTTGATATCTTAGTTTACCTTTTCCACCGCCCATTGCAAACCAAGTGCTCCATTGACCAACAATATCGACTTGATCAGTGCAACAATGTCATCCGTAGCAGCACCAAGACAACAGGGGTTTCAGCGTCGGCGGTCCCTGTACTGGTCCCGGTGCCTGTCCTCGTCGCCCTCGCGATTGCGGTATCTGTCTTGTTCCCTTCGATAATCCATATCCCGGTGTCTGCTGTCGTGTCTTGCCAAGTCTCTCTCGCGCTCTCGTTCACGTTGGCGTTTATAGCTATCCTCGTTTCCGCGACTATCCTTGCGTTTTTCTGCCTCGCGGTTGTAGTCGTCAAGCCGAGTACGCTTCTTCTTCGTGCCGTTTCCCCACGCGCCAAGGTCCTCTGGTCCCTTGAGCTCTTTGGCGCCAAGACCAAGAAGATTGGCACGGCGAGCCGCCTTTTCGGGCCCGGACCCGTTTTTCTCTCCGTCCCAGCCCATGCCGCGCAGCAATGCATCGCCAAAGTCTTCATAGTCAATGGCCTCGCGGTCTTTGGACGTAGAGGGGGCCCCAAAGCCATCCCCAGCCGTCTGTAGTTGAATAACGTGTTTTACCCGTGTTGATGAGGGATTGCCGAGAAGAGAGGCCAATGCCTTGTCTTCTAGTGTTGAGGGTGCCGTTGTCTTGTCGTTGCTGTGACCAGTTGGTTTGCCGTCCAGAGCGCCCGTAGTGGAAGCTTGTTCCTTCTTCTCAGGTACATCTTCCTTGTCTCGAACCACCAATCCATTTTGACGCAGCTTTTCATCATCTGCTGGCTTCTTATCAACATTGGCACCATTTTTCGAAGCCTCTTGACCATTTCTATTCTTGGCCGTCGAATCGGCACGCCTGCTGCGGCCAGGCTGTCTCCCGAGGTCCTCACTCTCAAACGTAGTAATCTGTTCATGCCGGACTCTGGGCTCGCCATCAGAGTCGGAGTCGTCGTCAAAGGCGTTTTGGCGCGGCCGCTTGCTGAGGGTGGATGAAGAGACGCTGGGTTTGGACGATGAAGACGTGCTCTGTGCTCCAAACTTGATGGCAACGCGTGTCTTTTCTATATCGGCCATGGCGGTGGAGTCGATGTTTGTGGTCTCGATTCAGTACGAGATGGTGATGTCGTGTGGAGGAAGTAGCACTGACCTAATGAAAAAAGACCCACGCCTTACCAGGTATAGGCCTTTGTTGGGCGCAATTTTTAGGGTATTAAAAGCAGTAATTTCGTATAGGGGCAGCCAAGAGTCTCAATTATTATAAGGTCTAGGTTTCTAGTGGGCCGCTAGCTATATAGATAAATTCTATCCCGCTAAGGTTTAGCCGGGGTTTAACTATAATTTTCCCTAATAACCCTAACTAATTTTATAATAGTACTAACCTAGCACTAGTAACGTTTAAAATACTTCTCTAGTATAAACTTAACCTTTCTCTTACTTATTAAAATAATACTTATATCGGCTAAGGTTATCGACCTCTTCTACTTCCTACGCCGGTTATTCGAAATCGAGTTATATCTTATCGACGGGGTTAAGTTCGTACTAAGTAAAGTCTTAGGTATTTAACCTAAGTACTTATAAATAAAGCTTTCGCGATATAAAAGCTTTAAGGTTATTAATATAGACTTTTCGCACCGATCTAGGCTTTACTAATTATTTAATAAGATAGGTAACTACCGATACCTCTTAAATAACTTTCGAGAGTTATCCCTAAGATCGCTTAAACTTACCTTTTACTTTACTTTATTTATCTTACTTTTCCTAGATAAGTTATCTTAACTTAAAGCGTTTACTAATATAAGGCAATTAATTTAAAACTTAATACTAACGTAAGTCCCGAGTAGTATTGCGAGCCTCTTCCCGAGAATTAATTAAATAGTAAGCTATCGGCGCCGCTACCCTAGTAGTTATAATTATTATCTCTCTTATCCGCGACTCGTCGTCCTTATTATCGTCTAGTACCTCTACGTTATATTAAATAAAAGAACGGTAACTTAATATTACCTAAGAAAGTATTAAATTAATACTCCGTATATATCGATTATTAATATTTATTATTACTTAGGGAATTACTTCTAACTAAGTATTTAGGTAAATACTATTATACTTTACTACCTATTTTATTAGTTGCGTCTTAACGAACTTTACCCCTCGTTTAGCTAAGCTAGTTACCTAAGGATAAAAAACGGCTCTATAGATAATTCTTAAGCTATATCGACGATAAAGGCTTTTAAATAAAGTATTAGTAAAATAACTCTTATTATCGTAGTACTAAGCTTACGGCTAACTAAAAATTAGAGCTTAATAATTCTATATTATATTATAAACGGTCTAAGTACTAGTATTAATTATTAGTTAAGCGAGAGAAAACTTAGTTAGATAGTTTACTATAATTAAGATATATTTACTTTTATCTCGAGTAAGTAGTTATATAAGCCTTATAAAGTCTATCGCGACTAATTCCTATAGATAGTATACCGAAATAATTCTAAGTCGAGCTCTTAGTAGCCTTAGAGATATTTATTAGTAAATAAGATAAGATTAATAGTAATTCTTTACGTTAGCTAATCGAGATAGCTAGTACTATTTACCTCTTAAGTTATATATCGTTAAAGCGGGCCCGAAATATTTATAAGCATCGTGCGTAGCTTATAATCGCTTCGGTATATCCTTTTATAATATATAAGCGGCTAAGCTTTCGTTATACTCGATAAATATTAATTTCTTTTTATAAATTCGATATCGTAGAGCTCGTCTTTAAATTAGTCGCCGCTTATCTAAAGGAATTGCCCGAAAACCTTCTAGTAAAACGATTATAATTTCGGTAAACTAGGGTTTTAATAAAAACTTAGCTAAAGCGATTTTTAATTCTTTAGCTTAAGCTTCTAGTACTATTATATTTAGTAGTATTACTTTTACTATTATCGTAGACTTAGTAAGAATAACTTTAGGATTATCGTTAAAGTAGACTTTCCGGTATACCTTTATCTTAATCCTTAACTTTAACTCTACTAATAGGGACTTTAATTCTTTAAGTAATCGAGATATCCCGTCGGCTAACTAGATAGTTATAGCTATATTAGTAATATAGTAGAATTTAAGATTAAATTCTAATAAAATATCTAATTATTTAGCTAGCTTACTATATACTTTATATAAGTTATATATACTATCGACTATACCTTTATAGTTAGTATATATTTTAATAGGGTATAGAGATAGATTAGTAAGCTAGCGATATTTTCGAAAAGCTTTTACTACTACTAGAGTTTCCTTCTTAAGTAAAGTATACCGCTTCTTAGCTTAATTTAAGTTTTAACTTATTTATATAATAATTTTTAAGTATTTAGCGTATTGCCTTAAAACGATAGTCCCTACTAATTCGTCTTCTAACTAAAAGAAAAGAGCTCCTAAACTAGTTCTAGATATATCGATAGTAATATAAAATTATAAATCTAGTCGGGCTTTATAAGTAGTATTATTTTATACGCTCTAGTAAATTATTTATAAAGCTTTTAAATACTTATTCGTTTATAATAGCTATTCTCGTTTCTTGGTTCGAGTCTTAATAAATACTTAGCCCTTAGGTATTACTATTAGGTAATTTTCGAAGAACGCTATCTTAAGCTTCGAGATAAAATTAGCGCGACTAGGTATATATTTCCGAATAAAAAGTATAAGCTAAAGAAGTACTTAAATCTATTCTTAAGTCTAAGGTAAGTAGTTAGTAAAATACTTAGCTAAGTAAGTAAAACGATATCGGTATTTAAAAGCTAGGCGGATATAACCGTCCTTTAAGCTAAAGCCTAAAGATTCGATTAACGAGACGAATAACTTTATCTTTTACCCCGATAAAGTAATAGGTGCCTACTTTACCCGAGGAAAATAGTACTTTAAAAGGAACTCGAAATAAGCGTTAAAGTCTTCGGAAGATAAGTTATAATCGTTAATAAATATAAAGAAAGTAGATACTAATTTAATTATATATCCTATAAGGGAGGGTATCTTAGTATTATCGTTAAATTTAAGATTCCTAAATACTATATCGCTAAATCGAGTATATATCCGAGGAGAGCCCGAGAGGCCCTATACTATCTTAGTATACGACTATATACCTTTAGGCTTAATAAAAGCTAAGCGATATTAATAGGGCTAGAATAAGCTAACTCCCTAAAAGCTATTTAATGCGTCTAACTAAGAATAAACTCGAGGACGACTATAATATATACTATCTAAATCGGCCTTAAAGTTATAATAAAAGTAGCTTACTTTCTATATTTTCGAATTAATATCGCGGTAGTTATAAATAGTACGCTATAAGTTCTTTTCGGCGGACTTTAAAATAAAGATTATATTAGTAATCTAAGGCGAGTTAGCCCTATCGATAATACTAGCTAATTCTATATTAGGAAATAATTTAGTAGTAAACTATCGCTATAGTCGGCTATATTTAAATAGCCGTTACTTTAATAGCTCGGTACTAGGCTTTAGTAGTATACGATACTTAATTAATAGTATCTTCTTAATATCGTATAAGGAAGTAGTAAAATAATATTTATAAAAGTAGTAAAGTTTTATTACTTTCTTTTACTAAGCTAGTATCGAAGCTATATCGCTAATTTAAATACTAATTCCTTCGAACTAAGACCTTACTTTATTAAATAAGGAGGAAGAAATTAGTCTTAGTACTAGAAAAGGATATAGCTTTAATTTTAGCGCGTTAAATTCCGAGTCGGGGTAGTAGTAAGGGTAATAAATCTAAGTAGAGGGTATTTAAATTAGAAAATAAAATATAATATCTTAAGTATTACCGCACCGATAGTAAATATTTAAATTATTTTAGAGTAGTAAATAAATAAAGGGAGACTTTTAGTAAGAAAAGGGAAAAGTAAAGGGGTAGGCCTTAGAAATAGATTTCCTTATAGTAAAGGTATAAATTACGTTTTTAACTTTATCTTAGCTATAATAATTATTATCGTAATCGTTAGTCTAAGCGCTATAGCTTATATATACTAATCGAGTTACCTCTTTAATCTCCTCGTTATTTACTAAGCTTATTTTATCCGCTTCTTTATTTTATTAGATTTCCGCCTCATTTAATCGATTTTCGTTTCTAAGAGTAGCTTTAAATAAATCGAGTAAGTTTAGATTGCCTTTAGGTTCCCTATCGTTACTTTACTCCTCGTCTTCCTTTATTATAGTAAACGAATTTAAGTATTTTAAAACGCCTAAAATTAATAATACTAATAGCTAACTTCGCCGTATTAGCTAAGCTAATCTCTTTATTAATTAAAGCTATAAAATATAAAAGTATTAAGTTTAATAAAATAAAGTTAATAATAAAGTTACGAATATAGACTTAAGCTTATAAGCTCGCCGAAATAGATTAATCTCGTCGCTTACTAAAATCTAGCTAAGCTAGGGAGTCTACGAGTCGTTACTAGGTTTATAGCTCGTAGAAATTAGTTTTTTAAGACTCGTTAAGTAGTTATAGCTACTTCTCGACTTAATACCTTTAAAATATCTTTAACTTTAGCTAAGATTTTTTCGTTATCTTTAATATAAATAATATCCTTTTTATTAAGTTTTATAAAGTTAACACTAGGTTTAGGCCGCTAAATATAATCGCGATAAGGTCGAGAATAATCTTCGACGTATTCGCTATCTCGTTTAAATAAAAAAAATACTAAATAAATAGCGATAATTTGCGTTTATCCCTTAATACCTTTAATAGTAAGCTTTTCCTTAGTATAATACTCGATAGCCTTTACCCTATAAAGCTAGACCCTTCTAAGTAAGATTTCTTAGTTATCGTAATATATTATTATAAATACTTTAATAGTAGTAAGAATTCCCCTTATTATTACTTAAAGATACGCTACTCGGTTAACTTACTATAAATAATTATTTACTATTCGAATATTCCTTACTTTAAATAGCTTAACTTAAGGGATATTATACTTCCTTAGGAAGCTTAACGTAACTAAGTCGACTAACGACCCTCCGTCTATTAAGATTAATATACTTCGTTTTTTTTCTATATACCCTTCGATATATCTTAGGGTAATAGCGACGGCTTATTTAGGTTTAGCGGTATTATTATAAATAATAGTACTATACTACTTATTTATCCGTTTTTAGTCTAGAGGCGAAGCCGTATTATTTAGAGTAATATTTACTTTATCTAGAACCTCTAAAAATAGACTTAGTAAGTTTATAATAGCTTCTCGAGCTCTCGTACCCTTCGATTTATACTAATATTATATTAGTCGTAATAATTACTACCTTATAGACGGTACTACTTATAAAAGTTACTAAATATTAAGGGTTACTAGAGTCTCTATTAAAGCTTTACTAATACTAAAAGGCGTAAGACTAAATTTTATCGTAGCCCGGATTTTTTTTAGTTTATATCGCTTTTTAAGTTAATCTACTAAAGTCGCTAATATAGATTAATCTTAAGCTAGTTAAGCTAGTATTAAGACTCCGTATTATTATAGATATTTTTCGAGATACGGTCGAAGTCGTAATAAAAGCTTTTTAAAGTCTTTTATAAATAAATTAATAGGGAGTAACTTAGCCTTAATTATAAGTTTATCTTTTATAACGTCTTCTACGCGGACTAGTTAATATAAACTTAGCTAACTTAGCCTATCCTTAGCTAGCTAGTCTTACTTTTATTATCTTTCTTAAGCTATCGACTTAGTCTAAGGCTTAAATACTTAGTATCGCTCCGAAGTCTTAGGCCGTAAAATTAACTTTTCCGGCGTACTCTTACCTTAATCTAAAGGCCTTACTATAAATATAATTTTTAAATTATTACTACTAGCTTTAAAATATATACCTTTTATAGTAGTATACCGTTTAGTAAAATTTCCCGGCTATCTTACTTAGGCTTTATATAATAGTATTAAACTAGTTCTTTTTATTTACGGAGCCGCTACTAATTCGTAGCGTCGATCCTCTAGTATTTATTATTAATTTACTAAGTACTCTTTATAGTTATATAATACTTCGGTATTATCTCGAGGTTAAGAATACTTAAATAACCTATATCCTTATTATTAATAATTAAAGTACTAATAAAAGTTTAGATTAGATAGAGGAATTAAGTAATTTTAGTTATACGCTTAAGTCTACGGATACCGGCTAAGATAGTTCTGCGATTATATTAAATAAGTCTATACTAGAGCCTAAGTAAGTAGATAAACTATAGCCGGGTTTAGAGCTATTAGTTTTAATAAAGATATTTATACTAGCTATCCTATCGAATTTTACTAAACTTAGTTATTCTATTAGTAAGTATTATTCGGGTACCTTACCGGCTAGCCCGTAATAGTATTAATTATTTATTAAGTTATTAGCTCTTAAAAAACTTTTATTTACTAAACTATTTATTAAAGAAGCTTAACTAGCTCTAAATTAGCCGCTAATTTATTTTTTTCGTTAGGAGCGATAACTATCTCCGAAGCTATATCTCGATAAAAATAAATCTTTTTTTAGAGGTCGTTAAAAGTAATCGAGTTTAGTTCGAGACTTCCCTCCTTTATTTTACTATAAGCTATTAACCGATCTTCGATTTAGTATTATAAGATACGGTCGGTATTATAATTATAAGCTAAATTTTAAATAAACGATACTAATATAACTCGTTATGCTTAGCCGCGAGTATTTTAATTAAAGCGATCGCCTCGACGGATATACGCGTTAAGAGATTCTCCCGATTCTCTAGTAAACGAGTAAGCTTATATTAGCTAAAGGCTTTTATTAGTTTTATCTATATCTTTAAATTACTCTAGAAATTTCTTAGAGAAAACTATCTAGGCTAGCTTTTTATCCTAAAAGTCCTTATACTACTATAAGGCCTAGCCCTAAAGTCTAGCCCGGAAGATCTATCGAAGGATAATATCCTTTATATCGGTAAATACCTAGAGAATAGCCGCGTTAGCTTTATAAGCCTCTAGATAAAATCCCGGGCTCTTATCGTCCGGATAGCTAGTATACCTAGGTTATCCTAATAATAGAGTCCCTAGTATTTTATATTTAGGTCCCGATATAGTAGCCTCTCTAGTTAAGCTTTAATATAAATCGTTAATATCTTTAATAATCGAATATTACTTACTAAAATAATTAGAATTGCTAGTTTAGGAA
>NJET01000184.1:14145-40659 GCA_002591415.1 Ophiocordyceps australis | reverse complement strand
TAATTAAAATTAAAATTAAGAGCTTGAAAAAAAAACATAAAAAGTTTATAAATAAATCTATCTTATTGACAGGGCCTTTAGCATTAGCTCCCGGGTAGGTGCTATAGGGGCGCCAGACTGTTTTTGCCAGCACTAGTAGATGGATAGTATGTACGTACCCGCCAGCCCCTGCTTGCTGGCACTCAAGTCGCCAACATGGGTCGGTCCATCGTCATCAGAGTTATCTTTTTGTCGCCGGCATCTCCTCCAGGTCTCCCCCATCAGTCCAGTGCCCTGTGGAACCGATTACGCCGCTAAATACGAATGCTCAACTTGCCGGTCACGTGGCCTTTCTCCAGGATTGACGGCAAGTGGGCGTTTTCTTGAAAAAAAGATAAAAGAAAAGAGAGTTGAAAGGGGAAAAAAATTGAAAAGGAAGAAGAGAAAAACGAGGATCGAGAGAAGAGAAAGAGAGACAGAGAGAAAGAAAAAGAGTGCCGACCAGCAGAGGCCTCGGAATTGGCGTCGCAATCCTTTAGACGCCACGACTGCTCTTGTGCAGCTCGATCAATCTACTCCATGTCATCGACGTCGGGCCTGACGCGGCGCCGCGGCGCAGGCGGAGGCACCGGCGCAAGTGCCCTGATGGGTGGTGAGGGCGAGGCCAGCGCCGCGTCGAGAAGCAACTCGTCGACAAACGTCAAGGATAGTGGACCCGAAACAAGCTTTGAAAACAGCGAAAACGGCCACAAGATTGCCTTTGATCCTCGCGATATCAGTGAAAGCGCCGAACGGAGCAAACAGCCAAAGCTGACCATGATGGAGGAGGTACTACTTCTAGGCCTCAAAGATAAGCAGGTAACGGCACCAACAACCACAATAGCTCCCTGTCGCTGAACTCTCTTTCTCTCCCCTTTGCTTGGCCAGGGCTATCTCTCCTTCTGGAACGATAACATCTCGTACGCCCTCCGCGGCTGCATCGTTCTCGAGCTTGCCTTTCGCGGGCGCATCAGCATGGAAAAGGATCCTGCCAGGCGGCGATTTCCTTTGGCCGACCGCAATATCGAAGTCATTGATGACACTCTCACCGGAGAGGTTCTCTTGGATGAAGCACTCAAGATGATGAAGCAGAGTGAAAAAATGAGTGTCAGCTCTTGGATTGACCTCATGAGCGGTATCAACACCTCATTTAGTCCTTGGACATCAAGCCCTTGCTGATTTTCTTGCAATCTTTCCAGGCGAAACATGGAATTTGATGAAGATTGGCTACCAGCTCAAACAGGTCCGCGAGCGTCTTGCCAAGGGTCTGGTTGATAAAGGCATCCTTCGCACAGAGAAGCGCAACTTTTTGCTCTTTGACATGGCCACCCACCCCATTGCCGACGGCGGCGCCAAGGAAGAGATTCGTCGCCGTGTACGAAAAGTGCTCACCCAGCGCACCGTTGTCCTCAATAGCAGCCAATTTTTGCCAGAATCACTCGACTTTCGCTATCTGCGCACCATTGCCATGGTCTGCGCCGCCTACGCAGCCAATGTGCTGGAAAATGCTCTCTCGACGCTGGGACACGAGGCTCGAGAGCGCGCTTTTGCCCAGACGGATGAGCTATTGGCCGACTATAGCCAGTGGCCTTTTGGCCGCAAGGCTACTGGAAATGGCATAGGAGCCAATCTGCCGCAGGTAATCGCAGAGGTGTGTTTATACCCTTCATTCTACGCTGCGCCTACCCCTTGTCCCTCACATCTCCTGACTTGTATTACAGGAAGTAAACAAGGACAAAGACAAGCAACTGCAGCTAGAGGTTGTGGCAGCATGCTTGAGCGTCTTTACGCGTCTTGATTCCTTGCTATAATATCTGTCAAGGCGGCCTCGAGCTAGCTATACGTCTCTCAGTGCCATGTGACTGGTTTTCGCAATGACAAACCACCGGCTTCTCAACCGGAATATTGCACTCTTTAGTTGTCTTTGACATGCTTTGCCCTCACGGATGTGATTGGACAGGGTGCCATGATGGGCAAAAGTGTCCATGCAGTGTCTGTTGTTACTCATTGGTCGTCATTTTCAAACAATGGAGTAATACCGAGGTGCTTTGAATCAAAGGCGGAGACAAAGTTGAAGCAGCTCCTTTCTAGATTGAACTGCAACCCTGGACAGCACCCTCTCTTGCCACTTCCCCAGACTCTGTTTCGAAACGTAACAAATCTTGCTCAGATACCTTCAATTTCTATTTCTTGTCGCCTTTTCTGTCTGAGTGTCCATGAACATCTCACTATGCGACATAGTCGTCATCGTCGTTTCCCGCTATTCCCGATGTTGACCAGAAAAAAAGGGAAGGCTGAGGCCAAGCCAAGAGCCATGTCTTTTTATTTTTTTCTCTTAATAGAAAAACCACAAAAGAATTCATCACGGCAAGTAATGAGAGGCAGGCAAATTTAGGGGAATATTATACTGACATCCTGATTATGCATATACACAGTTTTTGTGTTACATGATATATAGTCGACGGCGCATTACTATGGCGTTGCTGTCCGTTTTCTACCACGGCATCATGCCTCTTCTTTACCCAAACATACATTACAAGACTATTAGAGTTATAGTCCTCACCTTGTGGTCGCCTTTGAGTAAAATTTAATGCTTTTTACCATTATAGCTCACTCTTCCCTCGGGCCCGTAGTACCCGCGGCAGTCTCACAAGAGGAACGGCATCAGCAGTAGTGTATATGCGGTGGGTGCATCGTCGATGCTATCTTTTTACCGCTGGCGCCTCAAAAATTTTAATCTCCCATCTACCTTCCATTCGTGTTTTTTATTTCCCTCAGTCTCTTAATGCTCCCTCTTTATGCTCTCTCTTGTCGTATTTTCCCTACTTTCTGCGGCTGATCACGTCGAGCCTGCCCTCGAAGCCGGGCCGCCCTCTCTTCTTCATTTTGCTTCCTCCCTGCCTCTTTCCAGCCTTGCCCATCGTCTTTTCTTCGCGTCGCCTCTTGATGTTGTCCTCTCGTTTCTTCTGACGCTCCTTTTGTGCGTACTCCACACCCTGCACGCGCTCTTTCCACGCCTTCTCGCTTTTTTTCTTGATCGCCTCTTTGCGCCTCACGGCTTTTTTGAGCATCCCTTCGTCATCGCGTATCTTGTCGCCTTCAAACCGTCTGCGAGCTGTAAGCCATGCTTCCTTGTCGGCGACATCGGCCTGCTTCTCTGCATCGAGATCCTGTAGCCGCTTCTTCTGGTTCTGCACCTTGAGTAGCGCGGTTTTGGGATCCGAGGGACCCTTTTTTCTGCCCTGGTTCAGCACGTAGCTTAGATCGTGTGACATTTGTGACCCGTCATTGAAGATAACGCGACCAAAAGAAATGTTTGTCGTCGTTTCATCAAGTTCGACAGAGGGGCTCATGACGCCAGGAGAGTTTGAAGCCAGCTCCTCTTCGCGTTTTCTCGCCTCTTCGAGCTTAGCCTTTCGTCTAAGCTCTTTCTTATGTGCCTTGCGTTGCGCCTCCTTGGCTCGCCTCGCTTCAATAAGCTCTTGTCGAGTTCTGATGGGCTTTCCATCAGGGCCGTCGGCTTTTCTAGCTGCGCGAAGCGCCTCAATCTTGGCAGCCAACCGAGCTCTAAGCGCAGTTGTATCGACGGGAATCTTGAGATGCCTAGGCTTATCCGAAGGTAGTATCGTTGGTGACACTGATGTGTTGGAGCTGGCAGCATGTTCGACGCCGCGTTCCCGAGGCGCTATAGAGTCGCTTGCGTCAAACGTGCGAGACAAGGAGTCAGACTCAGATATCGACGCAGCGCTGTGTTCAACAGCGTTCTGGGCACACAAGACGTTCCTGGACACAACGTTTTCTGTGGAGCCCTGAGCCTCTGTCTGCTGCCGATGCCCCGTTGTCAACTTGCGCGTGTGCTTTGGCTTGGTGATAGCATCACTACCTGGACATGTGGCGTCTCTGTGCTTTTTGCCAGCAACTGAAGCGTGTATGAGGCGATTTTTATCAACTGCATGGTGAGGCACGGGAGAAGGCGCATCAGGTTGTTGAGGGTCTTGGGGGCAAGCCTTCTTCTCTGTCTTGTTACCTCTCTTGGCAGACTTTTCTTGGTCTCTTGTCGACTCTCTCACTGACTGAGTTGTCGAATTCAATTCAGGTTTGTGGGCCTGACCAATCTTCGGTCTCTTGGAGCTTTTCTCTATTTTAACCTTGCTCTCGTGTGCATGTCTTTGGAGTTGAATACACTCTATATCTCCATCATCGGCTTGGGGCTCTGTATTGGCCTCTAGGTCGTCATGCTGCATCTCGCGTGATTTTCGCTTGTTGCTGGCCCGCTCATCCATGACCTCTTTGGCGTTACGATTGAACTGGCTATCGGGATCGAGCTTGCATCTGCGGGCAGCCGCAGCTTCTTGCTTGCTTTGCTTCTTTCTCTTCCATTGGCCCTATTTTTCGACGTCACGGAGTTAGCTGGTGCCTATTACGTAGAGGCCGGGTTCAATGGCGACAGCCGAAAAAGGTTTGCTGTGTAAACATGTAGCCAAGTAGCAAAGGCACGTACAGTCGCATCTTCTGGTGGGTAATACTTGGTGGCCGGAATCAAACTCAAGAGGCCATCGAAAGCCTTTGCGTGATCGCGCAGACGGCTCTGTTCAGCTCGGCGCTGTTAGCAAGCGCCTTTCTAACAATGCAAATTTATCAGAGACATGTGACGAACTTGCAGCGTACAGTCCGACATGACCGGATATGGACGCAATGAAAAAACGGCTGTTGCCGAAAATGCGTTTGCAAAAATATCAGCTGTGGTAGTTGGATTTGAAGGGGAAAGCCTCTCCATCATCTATGTGGTGGCGGCCTGTGGCCCTCTTTTTTTTCATTTCTGGCCACTTTTTTCCTCCTCCAGTGACAAAAGTGTGGGTACCAATGGCAGTGTCGCATCAGGTACCAGTCACTTCGTCACATGCGAATATCCCATGGTACACATATTACTACTGGTAGTAGTAGCTACTACTAGTAGTAGTGTTATGGGTGCCACATATTAGTCAGCTGCCACATATATCCTGTAGAGCTGATAGTGCAAATCCATTCACTTATGCACTCGACGTCGTGCCTATAACAGCTAGTAGTACTACCTACTAGCCATAATACTAGTACTACTACTAGTACTACTAGTAGTAGTAGTAATTCAGACCGACTTTGGCCCATGCGTGTCTGTGTCTAATTTGATACAACTAATAATCTTGCTCTTTAACAAATCAAGATGCCTGTTACTACCATCTTGTAAAAGATGTCTTGATATCATCATGGAGCCGAAAAGCCCCTCAATGGACATATGGCAAGGAAAAAGGGCTCTTGTCATGTGGAAGATTGACTGTTTAGCGAGTCGGCTCATAACCTCAACAGCCTAGATATCCAAGCACTCCATTGACATGGGCCACTCCAACGTAAATCGACATCACTTCCTCTTGTTCGATTTCTTGGGGCCGGCGGCGGCTTCGCGTCGTTTAGCTTCTCGGGCCTCCGTCTCGGCTTTTCGTGCCTTATCCTTTTCCTCTTTTTCTTCCTTTTCGGCCTTTTATGACGTGGGTTAGTAATGTGTCCATGGCATGCGTAAGGAGACACTAGTAGTCGGTAAGCCCGGGCTTCTTCATACCTGTCTTCTCGCAGATTCAGCCTCACGCTGCTCCCGTATGAGCTTGAGTCTTGCCAAGTCAGCTTTTGCTTCGTCTGTCTTCCCCTGTGCTTGCAGCTTCAGGTATCTCTCTTTTTCCGCAATGGCCTCTGCTGCCTCTCGCTCGCGGCGGCTCGCTGGTGGCTTGAGGCTACCGATGCCATCTGTGATCTCCGCGACATCTCCTTGGGCCATTTTTCGCGCTGCTTTGGAGTGGTTTGGATTCGCCGGCATGTCATGGCCATCTTGATCACTCTCGTCATCGCTCGGGGGCAAGTCGCCAACTTCGACTGCCTGTGCTCTCTGCTTAGCCAAAGCAGCGTCCTTGCGGGCCTTTTTAAGAGCCTTGCGATCCTCTCGATTCTCAGTGGTGCTGGTAATGACGGCCGTTGAAGGTCCAACCCCGCTGTTGTCCTGATCGTCAGAAGACGACTCACCCTCGTCTGGATCCAGTGAGCCCTCAGAGTCTTGTTGAGAATTGGCGCTCCAGATACTGATCAAATTACCATCCGAGTCGACGGGCTGAAGGCTTCGAGAATAGTGCTTGCCACCTGGTTTACAATAGCCACAATGAGTCGAAGCATACTCTTGAGCAGCATGTATAGCCAAACTAAAGCTCACCTCCTCTTGTTGGTTTGTTGTACTTGCCAGCACGGCGCCCGCCAGCTGCAGATGTGCTACTGCCGCCAGCCATTGCAAAAATATTCAATTCGCCGTCTTGTCCACGATAGGATGCGAGGTCGCTTGCTCAAGTGGCTTGTGTGTTAATTGTTCCAACTCGTCTCTAAGTGACTTGGGCAGGTGGGGTAGCGGCGGGACACAATGCAACGCCGTTGAATGACGATTCGACTTGCATTCCTTGGTCACAAGTCCAAAGTTGGGGCAAGTTTGTTGTGTTGGCAACAAGAACAACTTGGTGGCAGCGGCAATAACGACTTATGTCTTTTAATAGTCTAAAGTACTAGTAGTCAAGAGACAGATCAAGGCAAGTAGTAGGGAAATAAGTAGTAGTACTAGTAGTAATATTCACGGCAAGTCGCCTTCTTACTTAGCCCCTATATATGCATATTTAGATAAACAGTAGTAGTAGTAGTAGGGTACGTAGGTAGGTACTAGCACTGGCGACGTAAAAAGTAGACTTTTATAGCCATGTTGGTTCCGGATAGGCCCTAAGTAGAGGGATTAAAAAAAAATTGGCTTCATTTTTGCAGCGCATTGCCATAGGGATTTAGTAGTTTTCTTATCCCGAGATATCAAGAAAACCTCTACGAGAGGTAAATAATTTCATTGAAAATAGTAGTATAGTACTAGTAGTAGTAGTACCATTAGCTGCAAAGTACCATTAGTATGGCCTACCCGTTGGTTACGTAAAAAAGGAATATTTTGAGACCAACTAAGCGGACGGACCCCTTATACGTACTAAGCAACGGGTAAGTACAAAGGGATTTGTGGCGCGGGGCTTTCAGCGGGTAAATGTTAATCCTGCCATCACCTAAAACTCCAGCTTCTTGCGACGTTGCTCTGGCTTTCTTTCTTCCTCCTTCAACCTACTAGTTAAAAATCCTTCATATTCACTCTGACTTTTGTCTTCTTTAATGATATGTCTGGAGGGGAAACTGGAGGAAAGAAGACCTTCGTCTATCTTACCTTCTGCGCTGCTCGCACTCTGGTGCCCTTGGTGTAGAAAAATTTCTCTGGCGACACATTCCTTGTGTATATTACTAGTCGTACAGCACACGATTCATCTTGATTGGCTTCAACAATCAGCTACATAGCTACATAATTTCACAATCACATGTATAGAGTATTACTAGATGCTTCAGATTCTTTGCTTGCATATCAGTGTTGTTTGCCAAGATGTTGAGTGTTTGCGGCTCTGTTGACCAAACATTCTCCCCATCTCGACTTATTTGCTCAAGTGATGAGAATCAAGCAAGCAGAGCCTGCTTTTCTCACACTGAACAATGGTAGTTGGGTAGCCGTTTTTGCCTTTGGCGGCATTGAACTCGTCGACATTACGAATCTCAGGCATCGGTCAAGTCACACAGTTGACCTCTCTTTTAAGACGTGGAGAGTGAGATGGCTTTGCGACAGGTAAGCGGGGCGAATAAGAATTGTCTTATGCTACCAGCGCTTTTTCCAGACATGTTAGCCATGATGGTACACTTGGACTAGCTATCAAAGGAAAAATGTCGGCCATGCTACAACATTGGCTTCAGGTCATTGGAGACGACAAATGGTGCTTCCGTCTTGGCCTTGATTTCATCAACCATGACTCCGTCGGCAATTTCAATAAGAGTTAGGCCATGTGCAAAGTCTACGTCAAATACTCCCTAGTAATGGAGTCAGTACAGAGACAAGACAAGGTGCAAGCAAGAGGACTGACCAATTCAGTTATGATTCTGGAAACGCAAGCCCTTCCAGTCAGAGGAAAAGCACACTGCCTGACAATCTTGGCGTTGCCCTTTTTATCCGTGTGTTCCATGGTGACGACTACCTTTGTAGCAGAAGGATTGCTGACAAGGTCCATGGCACCACCAAAGCCCTTGACCTTGCCCGGCAGCATCCAATTGGCCAGGTCGCCAGTGCCACTGACTTGCATGGCTCCAAGAATGGTAAGATTGATTCTGCCGCTACGAATCATGCCAAAGCTCTCTTCGCTGCCAAAGACTGCAGCGCCAGGATTAAGCGTCACGGTTTCCTTTCCGGCGTTGATGAGATCGGCATCTTCTTGGCCCTTTCTCGGATAGGGGCCTAGGCCCAAGATGCCATTCTCGGACTGCAGCTGAACCTCGACTTGGGGAGCAACAAAGCCAGGGGCCAGCATGGGCATGCCAATGCCTAGATTGGCATACATGCCATTCTTGAACTCCTTGGCTGCCCTTTTGACGATGCGCTGGCGCTTGGCGGCAGCATCGCCAGTGCCGAGCACGCTTGCCTTGGCCTCGCCGTCGGGCTTGGCCCAGGTGAACTTTTCAATCTGTTTCTCAGCGGTGCTCTTGATGACGCGCTTGACATAGATGCCGGGTAAGTGGACGGCCTCGGGAGCAATGTCTCCCGGTTCGACAATGTGCTCCGCTTCAACAATGGTGGTTGTAGCATTGCGACCCATGGCGCCATTGAAGTTGTGAGCAGCAAGACGGAACTGACAGTTGCCCAGCTTGTCGGCGCGGTAGGCCTTGACAAAGGCGTAGTCGCCGGCAATGCTATGCTCCAGCAGATATGGCTTTCCGTTGAAGACCTTGACATCCTTGGGGCATGAGTACTCGGCGGGAGTGCCGTCGGGCCTGTTTCTCAGCGCCAAGTCACCAGTCTGGACAACGGTGCCAAAGGCAGCAGGAGTATAAAAGGCGGGAATGCCTTTGCCGCCGGCGGCGCATCGCTCAGCCAGAGTGCCTTGGGGAGTCAATTCCAGCTCCACCTGTCCTGTGAGATACATGGTCTCAAACGTCTTGTTCTCGCCAATGTAGCTGGCAATCATTTTGCTGACTTGCTTCGTCTTGAGCAGCTTGCCCAGGCCCGAGTTGTCGGTGCCTGCGTTATTGGAGACGGCCGTGAGTCCTGTGATGTCGGGCCGGGCCAGCACCTCGTCAATGAGCGTGTCGGGGACGCCGCAGAGCCCAAAGCCACCACAGAGCACGGTTGAGTTGGGCTGCAAGTCGCGGATTGCTTCAGCGGCCGACGGCAAAACCTTGTTGATCTCGGCGCGACGCAGCGAAAGGGAAAAGGGTCTGCTGCAGCGCAGCGGTGCAAAAGCAGCGCCAAGCGTGCGCGTCTGCGCGTGCCAAGCCAAACGAGAAGGACTCATAACGGCGCCCAAGTATCAAGGCCAGGCTTGCTAAGGACAATGCCAACATGAGCCCCAGACTTGACCCTTGGGGCAGCACGGGGGGTTTTTAAAGGCCAGCAAGCCGCCAGTGGCCGAGGCACTCACGGGTACTGGAGCTGTACCTGGATCCCTACCCAGCCCGCAGCCAAACCGCGCCCAAACCGCATCGCATCTGGCAAGGCAGCTAGATAGGCCGACGGGTATTGCGACTCGTTGAGCCTTGTAGTACTAGAGGTAGTAGTGACCGACACGCACCGGCGGCGCTGCCCCTCCACCTCTTCCTACTAGTAGTACCTCTACCCAGTAGTAGCTATTTTCCCCGCCCGCAACGCATCCATTACGCCTCGGAAGAGCGTTTCAGGGCCTTCATTCCTACCTGCTACTACCTCCCTACCGCCACTACCAGCTACTAGTAGTAGTAGCAGTACTACTACTACTACTACTACTACTTAGCCAAGTAGACGCACACACTTGTGTGCACATGTACCTGTACACATATCCATCCATCAAACAGCTCTCACGTTTTGGAGGTCTGGGGTCTGGGGTCCGGGGAAAAACAGCTCCGCTTCTAAGCTATCCATTCCTCGTTCCGACCACCTTGTTTCCGCTTTTCCGCATTGGAGCACTATAGGGTAATTGGACCCGCAAGCGCCTTATCAGCTTATCGCTTGAAAAAAGAAGGAAAAAAGAAAATTGACTGCCGAGACGAGCATTGCCTTGTTCATCAACCACCATTTAACCCAACCTCCTCTGATAACCTCTCACAGAGATGGAGTGCCATTCGAAGCGTCGAAAGCTCAATCACATTGCTTCCAATGCTCCCTCCCATAGTCTCATCGACTTTGAAGCCCGAAACTCGGCACAGCTGTCAGCGGCCAACACTCTTGTCCTCGAGGCCCATGACCTTTTGAACGAGTCACGACCCGACGCCAAAACCTTTGAGGGTGCTGACACTCTGCTCCGTCAAATCAAAGATATTATCGACTCGATTGAACCTCACGATGCTGTTCCAGTTAGTCTTGCTAGGCTACTAATGCCACAAGCTTTTGGCCATTGACCATTGCCATCTAGATTGCGCAAGCGACTGTCCAGCTCGAGAAAACGCACTGCGTTATTGCCCCCTATCCAGACCCACCACCTCGTCCAGATGCACAATACAAAGTCTCGTTTGCCAAGCCGACGCAATGCAATGTCGTCGGCAGCTACGTCTCCAAGTCGATGATCAAGGCTCAAGACTCTTTAGCCATTGACATGGTGGTTCAAATGCCCAAGTCGTTGTTCCAAGACAAGGACTACATGGATATGCGCTACTTTTACCGCAGGAGCTATTATATCGCCTACATCGCGGCGCACGTGGGCAAACATCTTGGCAACATGTTCAAGTTGGCCTTTGAGCACCTCAACGAGAACCCTCTACTTCCTCTTCTCCTCATTCGGCCTTTGGCTTCCAATCATGGCTGCCCGACCAGTGAAGCTCCACATGAGTGCAACACCCCTTATACTATCAGGCTGATACCTTGTGCTCCTCATCACCTTTTCCCCTGGTCCAAACTCACACCGTCGTCAAACTGTAATCGACAGCGCCACCAGAGTTGCTCTGTCCCGACCCCTTTTTACAACTCGACTCTTAATGGGGAGCAAGCATTCATACCATATCTCCGTTTCCTTTGCCAGGCCAGAAGCGTGTGCCCAGCCTTTGCAGATGCCTGCATCCTGGGAAGAATTTGGCTTCAGCAGCGTGGGTTCGGTGGTGGCCTTTCCCAAGGCGGCTTTGGTCATTTTGAATGGGCTGTGCTTATGGCCCTTTTATTGTCCACAGACGCCCGTGATGGAAAGGCGACTCTGTCAACGTCTCTAAGCAGCACCGAGCTTTTCAAGGCTGTCATTCACTTCCTATCTACTACACATCTTTTGAAGAACCCTGTAGTCTTTGGCACATCTGGAGCAAATGCCAAGGCTATTCAACAAGAGGGCCCTGTCATCTTTGATGGAGACAGGCAGCTCAACATTTTGTTCAAGACAACGCCATGGTCGATAGCCTTGCTCCAACTCTACGCAAAAATGACTACTGATTTGCTCGCGGACGACCCCGTGGACAAATTTGATGCAATATTCATAAACAAGGCAGATATAGCTCCTCTAGTCTTTGATGCTTGCTTTGAGCTGTCCCTTGGAGCGACTACCGACAGACGCAACTTCAGCTTTAGGGCACATGGCATACTCAGACGCGCATATGGCTCACGTGCGCAGTTGGTTCACTTCTCAACTCGGAAGCGTGAGCCTTGGCCTCTTGGGTGCAGAGCTCCCGACGAGACGTCAAACTTGACCATCAGCATCATATTTAACCCTGCTGAAATGTCTCGCAACATGGAGTACGGGCCTCGTGCTGAGGAACAAGAGGAAGGCGCATCCTTCCGTCGATTTTGGGGCGAAAAGGCTGAACTACGACGCTTCAAAGACGGCAGAATTCTCGAATGTGTTGAGTGGAAGATGGGATTGCCTTCTGAGATTTGTCACCAAGTCCTTTGCTACAGTCTCGGACGTCACATGGGCATCTCGAGTGACGATGTGGTGGTGCGAGGGCTCGATATGAGTACAATTATAGGCCCATGTCACCACGACAAGGACGCGTATGATGCTGCTAGGCGAGCATTTACGGTGCTGGAGCGCGAGATGCGCAGCCTGGAAGAGTTGCCACTCCAAATCAAGCAACTATGTCCTGTGTCGCCAATGGCCAGCTATTCGTCCACGCCGGTTCCAACACTGGCTTTCCATGGAGACTTTTCAAAAGCCATGGACGTCATTGTATACTTTGAGGCTTCGAGCAAGTGGCCGGAAAATCTGGTTGCCATTCAAGAAGCCAAGATTGAGTTTCTCCTTGACATTGACAAGAGGTTGATGGCAGCACATAGCAACATGACTACAAGCCTTGGCCGGGAAAATGGCATCACGGCCATTGAGAACCTGGCCTACCTCGACATTGTCTACGATACGGGCGCTGCCTTTCGGCTCAGGATACACTGTGACGTTGAGGAATCGCTGCTTGAGCGACAATCAAGGAATAAGACGCTCAATCACCACGTACGCGAAGCGTCGGCCCAAGCTCGAGACGAGTTTTGCTGGTTGTACAAGACACTGCCTCTACACACGCAGACAGTGGCTACACTATGTACCAGACTCGAGGCACTGTCTCAGTCAATACGGCTTGTCAAACACTGGTTTGCGAGCCACATGCTGAGTCGCCACTTTAGCGAACAGCTCATTGAGCTTCTTGCACTTCACGTATTCCTGGAACCCTATCCCTGGCCCGTCCCAACGTCCCCGACAACGGGCTTCCTGCGAATACTCTTGTTTCTCTCGCGATGGAATTGGAGGGACGAGCCTTTAATCATTGACTGGGCTGACTCGCTGACATGCGACGACCGCGCTGCTATACGCAACCGAGTCGACTTGTGGAGAAGACGAGATGCCCAAATGAACAAGACTGTCTTGTTTGTTGCCACGTCGAGCGAACCGTCAGGCTTGGCATACACACACAAGGGTCCCTGCAGGCTGGTGGCTTCGCGCATGACGCGCCTCGCCAAGGCAGCCTGCCGACTCATGCGCAATCAAACGTGTCGACTCGAGGCTGCTTCCCTCTTCCAGTCGTCGCTCCGCGACTTTGACGTGCTTATTCGTCTTTCGCCCAGAGCCGTCAAGGCCGCTGTCAGTGGCGCTGCCACGGCCGCCAGCGGCAAGCGACATTCGCATTTCACAAATATTCATATTGGTATCGGCAAGACGCCGTTGCCTCTGCGCCTACATCCGGTAGACGTGCTGGCAGCCGAACTACAACGCGTCTATCAGGACACGCTCGTCTTCTTTGGCGGCAGTAGCCAAGACTTGGTCTTGGCGGCGATTTGGAATCCTAGGCTCCAGCATAGACAAAAGCCGAGAGCTGGTCTGCCGTACAACTTTTGTACCGAGCCCAATGCCAATGGATTCCATGGTGATGTTGTTGTAAACCGTGGTGCCATTCTCTTGGAAATTGCACGCGTGGGCGGCGACTTGATCAAGGCGATCGAGGTGCTTGATGATTGCGGCACTGGCCAAGGCGACACGCAGTTGTAGATTTAGCCTTTGGTGTTTTTTTTTTCATATTTTCTTCTTCCTTTTTTTCCGACTTGGAGGAGTAAATTCCCAAGACAAGACAAGACGCCACACCATGGTGTATTAAAAAAAAGAGAGCACAGGGAGCATGCAGAAGAATTCATGAGTGATTTATTGTGCAGCAATTTCAGTCGTTTCCCGCCATGTTGAATCGCCGCAGCGCAGAAACGAGGACAAGTCGAGGGCCCGGCCCCAAAAAAACAAACAACAACTCACAATCGCTTCTCCTTCTTATCGCCCTGCTGCGTAGAAAACGAGCAGTACTTATCCTTGATGGCCACCACTTCATATGTGCCTTCCTGGCTGGCCTTGACAATCTTGCTGTGCTCATAGGAAACGTCGTGCCTAGTTTCGAGGAGAAGGGTGCGCTGGCCCTTTTTCGCATTTGTGCTGCGCGTATATGTGAATTCAAAGGGCGGAGTACCCCAAAACTCAAAGAGGATATCCACTTCGTTTCCTTGGTGAATATCAACTCGCGACTGCAGGCCGCGGCTGACTCGCACGCTGGGCAAGGCATGGATTGTCTTGTGCACATCGACAGCGGCGCGACACTCGCTCGCCTTGTCGGATATGCTTCGAATGGTAAACTCGCCAGGCTTGTCTGCAATGCGGCGAAAGCTAGTCGTCTGCGACTTGGCGTTCCACCGCCCGTGAAAGTCATAGGCGATATCAAATGGAGGCGTGCCTGACAAGGTGTAGGCAATGCGCTCGCCAACGCAAAAATCGTCTCTCGACTCGAGCGGATAGATGGATGGCGCATCAAAAAGCTGCACCTGGACCGATGGGCCGCCAACATCGTATTTCTGCTGGCATCCCTGGGCGTCGCGCACCTTGCGGATGCGCAGCTGTTGCGTACCAAGGCGCAGATGCTGGCGAGGAATAGGCATGCCAAACGAGGCTAATTCAATCGAGGGTATGCGGTAGGTGTCGGGCGGAGAGCCGGCCTGATGCTTAATCTCCACTTCAACGTAAAAGGGAGCCACACCGCCCAGAGTCATGGGAATGCGGTCTTCTTGCTCCTGCTCCTGCATGCAATACTTGAACGACTGTCCAGGCTTGGCAAATGTTGCCGACGGCTTGGCGTTGACGCGCTGGTGCACCACCAAAGGCTCCATGTCCTTGTCGCTATCGTAGAGGTTGTCGGCCAAGCCCAAGAAGCGGTAGGTATAGTCGCCTGCCTTGGTGGTGTCGACCGAGATGGCCGCCTTGGCGAGAGCGGCATCGAAGCTCTTGTGGCTAATGGCGCTTGAGCCCTGGAGCGACTTGTGCTTGATTTCGTACTCGACATGATATGGAGGCGAGCCTATAGCCCTTGTTAGCAGGGCAAAACCATGGGGCAGCAAGACTCACCTTGAAGCTTGACCTCGAAGCCATCAACATCCCCCTCGCAGACTGGTTGCTTGGAGACGACGCCCTTGTCCGTCGCAATACTAGCAGACTCGACCAGAGCGATTTGTGGGCGTGGAAACCAGTCAACGTAGAACTGCGAGGCGGCGGCATCAACGGTGCCGGGGCACTGGCTGTCCTTGACGCTGACAAGTTGGTAGAGACCCCTCGTCTTGACTTCCAAGTGGTCGTTGACGCGAAGCGCATACATGTACTGCACGCGGCTACTTTCGTTGACATTGCGATATCCAATCGTCCAGGGATACTCGCCCTGAAGACGCAGCGGCAGCTGCAGCGCCTCGGTCGACTCAACAGCCATGATGCTGTGCTTGCGCTCCACCAGGCCAAAGCCGGCTCGGGGCCGCTGCCGGCGCACCGCAATCTTGATCTGGTCCTGCAAAAAGGTGCGACAGCCACGCTTGTCCTCGACGCTACTAAGTGCAACAATATACTCGCCCCCCTTGGCCAGCTTGGCAGTCTGGAGCCTGAAGTGACTGGTCTCGATGCCCGCCACGCGCTCCGTTTTGCGCTTGCCCTCGTGAACCATTTCCCACTCGAGGTTGAAGGGCGCATCGCCCACGAGATCCACGTCTATCTCCACCTGCGAGTCGAGACAGGCATTAATCGTGCTCTCGGGGCTCCTTATGACTGCCGATGCAGCCGGCTTCACCACTTGCTCCAGCACCTTGTCGCTGCCCAATGGCATGCCCGTGTAGACGGCGTCGTCAATGTACTTGAAGACATATCTGTGCCGGCCCGCCCTCTTGGGTATCAGCTCAAGCTGGCATCGCAGACCCGAGACGCGATGAACTTGGCTCTCAACGCTGTCATGCGTCATGACATCGTATCGCACGGCAAAAGGCGGCGTGCCGACAAGATCCAAGTCGACGCGCAGGCCAATCGAATTGCCTGCGCACTTGTCGGGGATTTCTTGCCACGTCATGGACATTTGCGGCTCAATGGGATTGAGGAGCAGGCATGACGACGGCTCATCCACTTGGCCCTGGCAGTTGCCGCTCACAATGGATTCGAGTGTGTAGAGGCCCGGCTGGGACACAAGAGGCTTGTCTCGCGAGTTCTTGGCCGAGTAGCTTCCCACAGACACCTTGCCGCCATGGTCTCCACTGTCCGTCAGGGAGTCAATGGGAGAGAATTTCCAACCAACACGATGCGCCGTGTTAGCCAAGTCACCGGCCAAGCCCAGCGTGACAGGCAGTTCGGCTGCTTGGCCCTTGGCCACCTTGAGAGCATTTCTTGCATCGCAGCCCTTCATACGCACCGTTGGCCGCTGCGTTACTGTAAAGCTTTGCATCAGGTCCTTGTCCTGGACATGGATTCCATCTTTTGCGTATTCCACAACGTTGCCAAATACGTCGTGTACCTCCTGAATGGAATATTCCCATTCTCCCGACATGGTCATGGACTCGTTGAGGCCCACAGCCACCTTGCAAGGGCGCGCCCACCAAAACTCATCATGCATTGTTGGAGCACCGTCCGAGGGCGCCTGAACAAGCGGAGAGATGAAGCCGTCTGGCTGTAGGCTCTGAAAATGGAAGCCATCGTTTTTGCCATTAATGGTTCGGCGGTAGCCGATCCTGAGGGGCGGAGTACCCACCACCTCGAGTGACATGTCCGACAAGTCGCCCAGACAACGCTGAGACAAGTCTGTTGTCTTGATGCGCGCTTGCGGACACGGCACCACATAGCTATCTCTTGTCACCCGGTGCACCTGCAGCTTGTACTCGTCCAATACCTTGCCCAGACGGTATACGCCGGGCTTCTTAGCCTGGAACTGCCAGCTGAAGCCTGTTGATACCGGGTCGGCGTTTTGCTCACGAATTGCTTTTGCCAGCTTATTGACGTCGCGGCTCGGTACCTTGATGGTCTCCTCCTTGTTTGTATCCAAGTCGACGCGAATAATCTCAATCTCGGCAGGAACAGTGGCGTTGAAGTATATTGGGAGTGCGGCCACGGGCCGTGACTTGGCATTGATACAGAATGGAACATTGTCGGCGTTGAGTATGGCAGAGCCTTCGGGCAGGATGTTGATGATTTGCTTGCCCATAATGAGCGAGTGGTTGTTGAGGATGTTTGACACCTTGACGTTTTGTTCCGATATAGACAGCTCACGATCATACAGGACCTTGAGAAAGGCAAGGAGCCATGCTGACAGGGGCACCTGAGAAAATGAGTCAGAATGATGCTTGTTTGCAAACTTTTTTTTTTGCAAACAGGGGCGCAAACTGGAATATTAAACATGAGAATGTAGTTCAACATGACATGCGAGGCAAAGATGCTCGTCACTGTAAACTGAGACAGCTCCAGCCATGGAATCCTGAGCTCGGGAAGGCCAAAGATGTAGGCAAAGTCAATCAAGATCCACTTGAGGAAGAGCCACCAAGACGACTCTCCATCCTCAATGACTTGGAGCCAGTCGTAGAGCTTCCAGCCCCAGAGCAAGACATAGAGGGCAAAGGCGTAGAGGCGCTGCTGGGGCGCGTCGAGAAAAGAGAGGGGGATCACGGGGGCCAGGGCGCTGGGGGGGCGCAAAGTCTCCTCGGGCGCCAGGGGCAGCGTCGACGAGATTGATGGACCCGTCGTGTCTGGCGGCTGGCGTCCCTCGGTCCTGCAAGTCAAGGGGGTGGCCGGATAGCCAGACGGCAGTCGGGGAGTCGCGCTCATGACATGCCGAGTCGCCTGCAAGCGGATGAGCAGTGGGTAGAGGCCAAGTGACAGAGGCCAAGCGACAGAGGCCAAGCGACAGAGGCCGAGTGGAAGGACAATGTTAAAAAAAAAAAAGGCCTGGCCAAAAAGTCTAGCCACCTAGTAGTACTTTAGTAGTAGTAGTAGTAGTAAGTACTACTAGTAGTAGTAGTAGTAGTAAGTACAGTAGTAGTAGTAGTAGTCTCGCTTACCTAAGACGCGGCTGCCTTCGCGTCCCACAGCTTGAAAACGCGTCGACACAGTGTCTGATGCCTGTGGCCCGCACGGCGTGCAAAGCGGCAAGCCTTGTCCAGCGGCGCCGCCTGGCTCTCGACAGCAGTAATGCCTGGTGCTTGCATGGCTCTCAGCAGCTAGCCAAACGCCTCGGTTGATGGACCGGTGCATCTACGTCTGTGACTGCTCCAAAGCAGAGGCCAAAGCAGAGGTCCGTCATGCGCATCCGCTGCATCGCCCACCCGAGCCCCAGCCAAAGGCTCTGCTGCTCTGCTCTACAGAAACCTGCCGCTAAATAAAGGCTCTGCTGCCCTACAGAAACTTGCCGGCTGCGCTTCCACTCTGGCTGCCGCAATGGCTGCCAGTCGGGTACGTAAGGCCGTTGTCTGCGCATCCAACTCGCTCTGAAAGCTCTCCCTCCAGCCGCCATCTCCTCATCTTTCCTGTTCCAGCGCCGTCACCGCAATGACGCGGAAATCCAGACTGGCCCCCCACGGCTCAGCTGCCTCTGACGCGCCGCGTCTCTCAGACGACGCCCTTGACCACATTGCCCAGCATCTCGCCGCAAGCTTGTCCGACAAGATTGTCCACGACATTGTCGACAAGGTCGCGGCCAAGCTAGCCGACAAGATTGGCGCCACCATTGTCGCCAAACTAGACGAGGCCTTGGCTCATGTCGTCGCCCCAGACTCTGCCAAGCAGTCCGCCTCCAGCACTCAAGCCACTGCGGCCCAAGAAGCTCCAGCCGCCTCGGATGCTCTGGCCGCCCCAGACTTGGCTGTCTCGCCACTCCCTCCCCGTGTCCACCCCATCAACAAGACGGAGCCATGTCGCAAACGCAAACGCACTACCCCAGACGACAAGAATGCTACAGCCGAGAATAGCCTTGACCCATGCAACGATGCGCTCCTTGAAGCCCTCAGACCTCTCACCCCCAGCCATGTTGAAGAATGGGACGGCTGGGTTGAAGTGGAATCTGAGCCTGTGAGCTGAAATGGCCTCTTGTTGTCTCTTATATTCTCGCTGACCCTCACAACTCTCCCAAGGCCTTCTTCAATTCGATTTTGCAGAGACTCGGTGTTGGCCAGGTTGCTATCAAGGAGCTCCTCTCCCTCGAGGACTGGGCCCTGGCCATGTTACCGTCAGTGTGCTGCTTCTTGTACAAATAATATGCAACGGCAACAGTGCTGACGCTTTGCAATATCGGTACCCATAGCCAACCAGTACTGGGCCTCATTTTTCTCTTCCAATACGCACCTCATCTCGACCATCAAGACCATGATGGCGACTATGAACAAGGCGATTCAATCTGGTTCGCTAATCAAGTACGCATACCCCCATTACGCTTGTCTTGCTTTGCACTCTTAGCCATGGCTGCTGTTGACTCCTGCATCCTTTGCGCAGACTACCAACAACTCATGTGCCTCTGTGGCCTTGCTCAATATTGTCATGAACACGCATCAAATACAGCTCGGCCCCGAGCTCCAAGCCTTCAAGCACTCTACCCAGCATCTCAGCCCTCCCATGCGGGGTCACAGAATAGGGGCAAACATGTTCATCAGAACGGCACACAACTCTTTTGCCAGACGCATGGATCAGCTTAATGCTGATTTGTGCTTGGCCAGTGAGGTGGAAGAAAACAGGCGAGCCCAGGCCAGAAAACGCTCAGTACCTAGAAAGCCGAGGAGAAAAGAGTCCGACATGACTGGAGGAAGCTCCAAGCAACTCCATGAGGAACAGAGCAAAAGACACAGGGAGCCTGACGTGGATTATGCCTATCACTTCATCGCCTACGTTCCGGCAAGAGGCGCCGTCTGGGAGCTTGATGGAATGAGGATCAAGCCTCGCAGAATCGGTAGGCCTGCCAAATTGCATCGTGGCTCCAACAAGAAAGCATATGCTGACATGATGCTGCGCCGCCCATGCTCGTTATAGGCCCCCTGGACACAAACGACTGGACCAGCGTGGCGGGCCCTCGTATTCAGGAGAGAATTCGAGAGTATGGCGACCAAGAAAACAATTTTAGTCTGCTCGCCCTGTGCCGGAGCCCACTCTTGACCCTCCGCGACAAGATAGCCTCCAACCTGGCAGCCATGCGCCTCGTTTACTCCCAGATGAAGGCCGATGACAACTTTAACAACCTTGTTGCGGCCGAGGAGCTCCTGGTCCATGTTGACTCTTCAGCCCAACTGCATGAATTTGGCCTCGACTTGGCTTGTGTAGATGCCGCCCCGATTGCCACTTCGGTCCGCGCTCAGCTAGCACAGCCAACGTTTGACACCGAGCAGGCCTTTGGCTTGTACAAGTCTTTTAACACGGCTACCAAGGCCGCCATGACCAAGTATCGCGATGAGTTCCTTGCTGAAGCCGTCCAAGAAGACCGTGTCAGGAGCCGACAGCAAGACTACACGCCAGCCCTGCACTGTTGGCTAACCAAGCTCGCTGAGAAGGGATTTCTGGAAGATGTGATTAAGAAGTCACAGCCATAAAGGGTGTCTCTACAGTAACATGGCCAAAGGTCCTTGTTGGAAGGTCTCCCCTCCCCCTCCGGCCACGATGACTTCATCTAGCCCGGGACATGTACAAAAACGTCTCATGTTTTGAACAAGCATAACGGGCGGCTGGCAATTTCGCTGCAGCGAAGGCCTTTTTTCTCTCTCTTCAAATTCAGTCTTGTCTATCATCAGATAGCACAAGCATATATACGCGTTTCATGTCCCAGAAATTTTCTTGCCGGCGCTCCTTGCTGTCATCAGCATGTCTAAAGGCCTATGAATTCTCTTTACTTGTGGAGCCGGCGTTGCATGTCCCAATGACGAGAGATAAGATGGACCCAAGAAGCCAACCATGCACAACTAGTTGCCATGGTAAGCCAGACGAGCGAGATGCAAGACGACGTCTTCAGTCATCAGGATACTGCTCCTTGATGTTGGAGACAAAAGTACAAGTCGAGCGATCAAATCTTTTGAAAAACTTGCCCGCCAATGGAAACATGTCGTCATTGATTTGGGTGGCATCTTGGATTAGCTCAATATTGTGGGCTGCCACAACGTGCGGTTCCGAGCCAGTGCTGGGACTAGAAGCGTCTCATTAGCCAAGCGCGTTTGACTGCGCCACAGTCAGTGTGGTGTGGCAATGGTACTTACAAGCACATAAAGTAGAATTGGTTTGGTGGCTGAACTAATATCGACGGTAGCTCTGTGGCGTGAGTGTCGATGGCTTCATCCAAATCTGTCGCGTGCGGAACGGGAAGGTGCCTGGTGCCCTTGTCAGACCAGCCAGTAATGACCCCAATCCAGCCATATCGGCGATGGCGGAACACTTGGCCAATCTTGAATGGCACAGGCTGATTGGCCGAAGAACTTCTGCGGAAGACGGGCGGCTTCATGCCATCTTGATTTCGTACGAGGCGCCAGTGCTCCCATGGATCTCCGAGTCCGCGATTGGCATGATGGTGAGCAAAGCCGTCTCCGACTGGCGCCACATGACTATACATGGGCTTGAGATACTTTTCAACCAGCCATACATCCTCGGGCCAGGAACCAGCAAAGCGACGTAGAAAACTGGCCAAATGGTCGTCCCATTCAAAAGTGTTGGGCGGTGTGAGCATCAGAGGCGCCCACATGGACGAGTAAAGAGCAGCCTCCATGTTCATCGAGTTGTTTCCGCTTAGGAGCTGATTGAGCTGGCTGGGGGCAGTGTCCTGCAGCGCGAGGAATTCGAGAAAGGTTGCTTTGATATTGTGCGCTGTTCTCAGTACAATGGCCAAGGTGGAGACGGGGGCAAGAAGGGCATCGGCGCTAGTGTGCCACCCTAGATGTGCCAATAGAGCATGGAAGCCGGCAGCCGGCACCTCGTGGTCGAAGCCAAAGGGGTCGAGATACATGCGTTGAGGGGGCTCACCATGCTCGTCGGCGGGTGCTCCGTCGAGAGTAAGGCCTGGAGCAGCGGAAACAATGGCATGGACATGGCCGGGAAAGGCGCAGCACTGGGCAGTAAGGCCCAAGCGAGCAGCCAGGCAGCAAAAAATGGCGCTTGAAATGACTGGGAGGGAGTCGTGGTTGTCGTGTCGAAGGGCCTGACCAATAAAGAGGTTGCGTAAATTGCGGTAATGGGCGCCCTCTTGGTTGCAAATGCCCGTGAGGCCGTTGGCACGAAGCCATCGATTCAGAGCGAGCGCCTTTTGGCGGGTACTGAGGTCGCAGAGGTTGGGGAGGCTGGCACGGAATTCGGCTATTCTCTCATCCAGCATGTGAGAAATCTGAAGGGGCCGAGAAGAATCAGCCGTGGTAAAAGACAAGTAGGCCGGGAGAAGGCATCATGGCGCACATCAGCAACATCACCAAAGTCGTCATGCAAGACAAACATGTCAAAGGCGCCCAATGCCCGTTCGAGGCGAACACCAGCAACTTGGGCTTGGAGAGAGTCGCGCTGGAGCCACAATTGGTGCCACTCGTCAATGGCTATGCTGCGATGTATGGCATCGAGCAAGGCATTACTGTAGTACCTGGGAGCAATAGTCAGGGTGGCGGCGGGCGTGTCATCATGGGCCAAGGAGCGCACCTGCGGGCGAGATAGTCATGGGCCGACTCGTCTACGCGGCACTGCGAAATGAGATAGTCCTTGGCATCGTAGCCCAGGCGGGCAATTTCTTCAAAGCGCTTCAGGCGGCCGACTTTGGATGCAATGATTTCCCTGAGCAGCGTGGCGATGCGCTTGTTGCAGTGCATTCTCTTGATGTAGAGTTGTTGCCATTCAACGTCGAGGGCCCTGAGGCGCAGACGCTGGTCAAAGCAGTGGCTGGGGTTCCAGTATCGGAACGAGTTGCGGCAGTGGTAGCGCCAGAGCAGCGGCTCCGTGGCGAGACGGTGAAGACGGCGAGAGAGAAGCTGCAGGCTGTCGAGATTGTCTGCCGGGGAGACATGGTAGAACAGGTGCTGGATAATCTCATCCGGCACCCGGTTGAAAGACATGATGGCATGGGATCGAGTGGTGCGACCGTGGCCAAGCAGCCAAGGCGTTGCAGATGGAGATGCAGCTCCTGTCTTGAGCTGTCTAGGCAGTGAGATGTGGTGTAAGCCGAGGGCGGATGGACATTGCAAGGCTAGATCTAGGCCATGGCGAAGCAATAAAGTTGTGTTGCGCCGCTCGCCTCTTTTGGACACTGGACACGGCAGCCGGCATACCGCTCTTGGCAGGAGAGCTGCGGTGCACGGTACAAGTACGCATACGCACAGTGCTTCCATATCTACTAGATGTCTACTAGTACTAAACACCTCCTAGATACAGTAGTAGTACTACTTACTACCCACTAGTAGAAACTCTGAAAATCGTTGTATGCACAAATTTCTTGTATCCAACGCGGGGATAAGCATTCACTATAGCAGTACTAGTAGTACCAGTAGAAGTACATACTCTTTTACATGCATACACTACTAGTACATAGCACTAGTAGTAGTTTATACGTGCCTTGCAAAACACGCGCCAGCCAGCAGCCTCAACAGACTAGACGCAAAACATCACGGCGCTCTCTATCTTTTCCCTCACCTTTTTCTTTCCAGCGCACACACACACACACACACACGCACACACGCATACAACGCTCGTATACTTGAAAAAAAAAAGCACACAAAAAAAAAAGAAACAAAGACTCTTTGCTCCGCCACTCCCTCGCGCCATGGTTCAGCGGGGCTGGGGCGGCGCGCTCGATACGCCACGCACAAACTTGGGCGACGCGACCTACCTGAGCCGCGCGCCCGACATTGGCGACATTTCACAAGAGGCTTCCTTTCACTCTCCGGCAAAAAATAGCAATCTCGCGCGCCCTCTGGTCAATAGAAATGGCTCGAATGGCCACGGGCATAGAGGCCCCCTTGTTGACCGTCCTAACCTGCCAGCCAGCATTGGCGGCGCCGAATTTACGCCCTTGCTCAAATCAGCGACGAGAAACGGCCGCCTGGGGCGCGGCAAAGAAAACGCCATGGCACCATCGACTACGCCGCGGCACGACGACGATTTGACACCACTCCCCCGCGCCGACACGTCCATCTTTAACGCCTCTCGAAACCACTCCCAGCTTGACAACACATTGCCGCAGGTTGACACTAGTAGCGTCGCCTCAACCCCGCTGGCGCGTCGACAAGCTGGCGATGGTGGACCGCTGCAAGATGGCAATCAATTGTCGCTGCGAGAGCAGGAGACTGTTATTGACCGCATTGAAAAGGAAAACTTTGGCCTCAAGCTCAAAATCCACTTCCTCGAGGAGACGCTGCACAGGACCCGGCCCGGCTTCAACGAGGCTGCTGTCAAGGAGAACACGGAGCTCAAGGTGGACAAGGTGACTTTGCAGAGGGAGCTGCATCGCTTCAAGAAGCACCTGACATCAGCAGAGCACGACCTCGAGAGCTACCGGCAACAAATGATGGAGCTTCAGGAAAAGGCTAGACGCAAGCAGCCCGACGGAAATTCCCGTGTCGAGCTCGAGAGACTGCGCCAGATTCTAGACGAGCGCCAGGCCCAGATCCATCATCTGGAGCGTCAACTTGGCCAAGGTCAAGACTCCAATGATGAAGTGGACAAGCTCCGCGACACTATTCAAGACTTGGAGGCTGATTTGCGCCATCATGAACGCCTCTTGACGGAGCAACAAGATGAGCTTGAGCATGTCAAGGACGAGCAAAAGGCTCAACAGTCACAAGACAGTGCCAAGCAAGACCAACTTGATGAGGCTCACGAGACTATATCAAAGCTACAAGAGCAGATTGACCGTCTCGAGGTTGGGGCGCACGACTTGAGGCAGCAATTGACAAAGGCACTGGCTCAAAAAGACGAAGCCGACAGTCATGTCAGGCAGCTCGGGCAAGAAATGGCAGACAAATGCAAAATGAGCAATAGCCAGCGACAAGATAGGAATGATGAAGTAGCCCGGCTTCAAAACGAGCTGCAACATTCGGGCAAGGAGTATGCGACTCTTGAGAAGCAGCTCGCGCGCGCCAACCAGGATAACAAACAGCTACAAGATGCATTGGATGAGGTAGAGCTGGACCGCATGCAACTCCATGACAGCCGTAGAGAGGACAAGGCTCGAGTTGAACAAGTCGAGAGGGAACTTTTGGCTCTGGGTGACGACAGGGACGCGCTACAGTCTAGACTCGAGGCCCTGACGCAGCAGTATGCTTCACAGCAAAAGCACATGATGGGCGTGGAGGAGCAGGTTGAGCAGCTGGACAAGCAGCTATTTCAGGAGAGAGCGAATGCGCTCGAGGCTCAAAGAGAGCTTGTCAAGCAATACCAGGGCGAGATTGAAGGACTGAATAAAGACGTGACCAAGCTACAGGCAGAAGTGAGAGAAAAGGACAAGCTCTACGACAATGATGGTGAGGCATGGGAGTGTCAAAGGAAGACTCTTGAATGGGAGCGAGACGGAGCGCAAGAGGAGGCGAGGGGGCTGCACAAGACGATTGACCGACTACGGCAAGCAGAAGGGAGTCAGTCGACGAGGCAAGGCAAACTGCAGGCAGCGCTTGACAGCGAGAGCGAGCGCCACAAGAGGGACGAGGCTATTCTGGCTGGGCAGATTGACGACTTGCAGCAGACTGTAGCGGCGCGCCAGGCGCTGCTCACAGAGGTGCGCAACGAGCTGTCGGCAGCACGCGAGCAAGTAGCAAGCACACGGGCCGACTGCCAAAAGCAAGCCGAGCGCATGGCAGCGCTTAAAGACGAGGCTGAGGGAGAGCACGTCTGCGACTTGCAGTCTCAGCTGGCGACGCTAAAGACGGAGCTCGAGTCGACTAGGGCCGAGCGCGACGAGCTCCAAGACGGGATGCGAGGCATGAGGCTGCGCGACGAGGCGAGTGAGGAGCGCCTTGAGGTGGCCGAGGGCGAGGTTGAGCGCTTGCAGCACGACTGCAAGGCGCTGCAGGCCAAGCTGCGCGACGCCAGCGACCAGAAGCTGGTGCTGCAAGAAATGCTCGACGACATGGCGGAGCAGCTGGCCACGGCGCAGCAAGAGGCAGACGAGGGCGCCGCCAGACTGCATGGCCAGCTCCAGAGGCGCCAGGCCCAAGTCGACAAGCTGGCCCACCAGCTCGACGGCCTGCAAGAGCGCGAGGCATCGCTGCGTGTCAAGCTCGAGCGCGCCCGAGGCCAGCGCGCCCTCTTGCGCACCGCCGTCGACAAGCTCGAGCGCTTCGACGCCCCGCCGCCGCCGCCGCCCCAAGCTCCCGCAAGCGTCGACCTTGTCGTGCGCGCCCTGGTGATGCAGATGGAGTGGATGCAGGCTCGCTGGGAGCGCGAGGCGGCCAAGCGCTGCGACGTGGCTTGTGCAAAGGCCTTTGTCCAGCTGCAGCTCGACGTGGCCCATGCCTGGTGCGTTGCTTTTCCTAGTCTACTCCTCCTCCTCCTCCTCCCTCTTTCTCCTCCTTCTCCTCTTTCTCCTCCTCCTCCCTCTCCCTCTCCCTCTCCCTCTCTCTCCTCCTCCTCCCTCTTTCTCCTCCTTCTCCTCTTTCTCCTCCTCCTCCTCCTCCCTCTCCCTCTCCCTCTCTCTCCTCCTCCTCCCTCTTTCTCCTCCTCCTCCCTCTCTCTC